>JAGXOD010000035.1:1962500-2017500 GCA_020368025.1 Brachyhypopomus occidentalis | reverse complement strand
GAGCCCCCACCCAGGACGCTGGGCATCAGCACGACAGCAGCGCTGCTCCACCTGCTCCATCTGCTCCACAGGAGCTGCAGCAGTGCCGTGCGGCCAGCGTTTAAGCGACGGCCTCAGTAGAAACACAAAAGTACACAACAAATGTTGAGGTTGGTGTTGCCGTTGGAGGAAACCGGCCGGTTTGTTTGTGATGCGTTCGTGCGATTGGAGGAGTTCCGCGAGGGGCGGTGCTCAGGCGGGCGAAGCGTGTGATTGGTGGAGTTCCGATGGGGTGGTGCTCAGGCGTGTGATTGGTGGAGTTCCGCGGGGGTGGTGCTCAGGCGTGTGATTGGTGGAGTTCCGCGGGGGGTGGTGCTCAGGCTGCGGATGGATACGCTGTGGCGTAGTTTGCCCTCCGCTGGGTGTTGCTGAACATGTGAATTCCACTGATGCCCACACGTATGAGAAGAGGAGCACACTGGCCTTTGGCTGTGGGTTCCTGTTGAGCTTCAGATGGGATCAGCTCCTCTCCGGCGATATCAAATAAGGCATTGAGTGCACACACACACCTCAGTGAAGCACATCTGAAGATGTGTGTTTTGGATTTCTGTACGTGTGTTTCACAACAATCATACGGACGCAGAGCTGAGACGTCACAGTTAATGTTATAAATGTGTTTGAGCATGTTTGCCAGGTGGAGGTGATGGATGGTAGGTACCCCACATCAGTATAATGTCACCCTGGTGAACAGCAGAATTCATACTAGCTGGGCCAGACTTTATCTCTCCCCCTCCCTCTATCTCTCCCTCTCTTTCTCTCTCCTTCTCTCCCCCCTCTCTCTCCTTCTCCCTCTCTCTCTCTCCCTCTCTCCCTCCTCCACCTTTACATTATGTTTGTGTTGGACCCTCTCTGTTCTCAGAGGCCACAGTGTGCAGTATTGGGTTGCATGCCAACACTAGTGTGCTCTTACTCACGCCCACACAATCTCATCATGTGCAACTTTATTTAACCTGAACTTCATCCGTGAGTGAAAATTGAATTCCACTGAAGGTTGAGGAGTGTGTGTGTGTGTGTGTGAGATTTGTGTTAAGCTGTGTGTGTGTGTTTGAAGCACCAGAAGCAGCTTCTTAAAGATGCCCTTCACCACAAGTACACACCCCCCCCCCCCCTCTCTGTACATCCACCCCCCTAGGGTCTACCCTGCCCCCTAGGGTCTTCACATCATGACTCTCCCCTAGGGTCTACCCCACTCCCCTAGGGTCTACCCCACTCCCCTAGGGTCTACCCCACACCCCTAGGCGTTTGCTCATGGGTGTGGTTGTGCTGAGTTTGTGTTTGTCTTGCAGGAGCGCGGTAGCACCAGTGCGATGGGGAAGATTGAGCCCATCTCCCCAGTGAGCCCTGCGGTCCTGGAGCCCGATCTGGACCTGGTGCCCGCGCGCTTCTCCAAGGAGGAGCTCATCCAGAACATGGAGCGTGTGGACCGCGAGATCACCATGGTGGAGCAGCAGATCTGCAAGCTGAGGAAAAAGCAGGTAAGACGGGTGTGTGTGTGTGTGTGTGTGTGTGTGTGTGTGTGTGTGTGTGTGTGTGTGTGTGTGTGTGTGTGTGTGCAGGTGTGTGTGTGCACCAGAGACACTGCACATCACGTCTGGAGGGCCGGGGGAGGGGTTTGCTTAGGTTGTGTGTGTGTTACGTCTGTGTGGGTGTCTGGTATGCGTGTGGAGTCTCGCTTACGCTGTGCTTCTTGCTCACATAGTTTGTATAATGTGTATGTGTGTACGTTGTGGTGGTTTGGGGTGGGGTGTAAAATCAGTGGGGTGATGTGGCTTGATCTTCAGTCAGCTGGTCTCAGCGCAGCACAGAGAGGCAAATGGGTTACAAATATATGAGACTATAAAAGGGTCACACACAGGACGGCGCACACGCTCGCAGGACGGCACACACACACACACTCGGTGGCTTGTTTTTAGCTCTTTTTTTGTCAATTGGATTTGTAGGTTTTTAACAGTTTTTCCCTTACGAAATGACTACGCTTGTGAAAATCATGAGTTAGTTTTGCATCTGCACGAAAACTGTGACTGAACTAATCAGAATAGCTGTGGGAATCGTGTGTGTGTGTCGCAAACTGAGCAACTTGTATTGAGTTTGAAGAATCTGTAAAAAATAATTGTACGAATTTTTACACGGGCCTGAATTTTTTTCAGCTGAATCTGACGGCGTCATCGCAAGTGACTTTGTGTGTCCAGTCTGTAGTACAACGAGGACGGCAGCGTTACTGTGGGGCCCTGAAACGGTGCAGGCTGTGTTTAAGCAGACGCATCAGCACTGGGTCAGCCACGCGCTGCCACGGTAACCCCCATAACCCCCCAGCCCTGCTCACGGGCATCACCAAGGGCTTCTGGTGCTGAGAGCTGCAACCCAGTCTATTCTACCTAGAAACAAAATTACGTTTTCATGCTACATCGTGCAATCTAGGCAAATATCCACAACAGAGACGCGCTGGCACACACACACACGGCTGGCGCAGTTTGTACTCGTCAGCGTCGACACAAACCTCGACAGACTGCACAAACCTCGTCTAGAATGCAACGAACTTTTGTTTTTTTTTTTTTTTCTTTTCCATTGTTCATTATTTGATTATGTCGGAGGCAAACGATGGCGTAGCTCCAAGCAGAACCTGTCTTGGATTAAAACGCGGAAACCGCAGTCACCGCCAACGACTGGTGATCAGATGTTTTACGAGCCGCCCTTCCTGTACACTCCCGAACAGCTCTGACGCCACTACAGCACTAGCGGGCGCCGCGGGCGCTCGTACGCGCGGGCCAACACGGAGCACTGCGGAGCAGCTGCGCCTCGTCCTGCTCACCACGCCTGCTGTTGGGTGTCTCCTCCACCTCGTCTCCGCCATGTCGTTCCCGCGCCGCTAGCTAACCCAGGACGGCATGACCTAATAATCCTTGATAATCCCGTAATAATCCACGTCCCTGTCTCAACACAGTCCAGCCGCAGTGGCGTTTCTGAGCCCCACCGGGCCGCTCGGCTTTGCCCCGCTGCCACGTCCGGCTGCTTCGCCGCTACTGAGCGCGCCCAGTGCGCGGCGGCATACAGGCACCACCCAAGCTCCTGGGGCCGGCCCGTTGTTGCAGGACGAAGGGGGCGGGGTGATGAGAGGAGGGCGGCTGTGGTGATTGGACACCCGGGCGGGGGGGAGGTGCAGGGAAACGTATTTGCCTCCGATATGGTTTTATAAGTCGAGTGTTGCTACCAAGAGGAAACCAGCCGTGTGCGGCGCACTAGTCTGACTCAGCCTGGAGCCCCACACAGTGCAGCCCCACACGGTGGTGTGGAGGGGGCTGCGTCCCCCCCCCCCCAGCTCCTCTCCAAGCACGAAACCATCTGGCCATTACGGTTTGTGGTAAACCTTCATCCAAAGATGGAAAGACGGAGAGGGGAGTGTCTGATTTCACGTGCTCACACTCTCCTGCTGAGTGTGTGAGTGTGTGAGTGTGTGTAAAAATGCTGCAGGATGGCTTATTTATTTTCTCTTGCGCAGTGGCGACCTTGGGAATGCCACGCTCCCTTATAATCTACACGCACACACACAGCTGCTGAGATGTGGTGTCTTTTGGGGTGAGTCTGTAGGACTCCCTGCTGACTGCTCACACACCTTCAGCTGCGTGCAGTGACATTATTGATCGTATTTCAGCACTGACACTTTATGGGTGGGTGGTTGCGTGTGCACGTGTTTTGTGGTTGATATAGGTCATCTGTGTTATCTACACTGGTGAGTTATTTGCCATAATTCTTTATGGGAGTGTGTGTGTGTGTGTGTGAGGGCACAGCAGGTATAGGTTTGATGGCTCATCTGTGTGTAAGTGCAGTGATCACGTGAAGGGTGTGTAGGCAGGTGTGAGAGGAGAGGTGCAGATCCATTTCTCTCTCCCCCCACTCCTGCCTGTCTCTCTGCTCTCCTGCCTGTCTCTCTCCCCCCCTCTCCTGCCTGTCTCTCTGCTCTCCTGCCTGTCTCTCTCCCCCCCTCTCCTGCCTGTCTCTCTGCTCTCCAGCCTGTCTCTCTCCCCCCTCTCCTGCCTGTCTCTCTGCTCTCCAGCCTGTCTCTCTCCCCCTCTCCTGCCTGTCTCTCTGCTCTCCTGCCTGTCTCTCTCCCCCCTCTCCTGCCTGTCTCTCTGTCTTGATGTTACTCAGCTCTAGCACGGGTTTCAGTCCCATGATCCTCTCTGCTCGTCTTTGTCTCCGTCTGCAGCAACAGTTGGAGGAGGAGGCAGCGAAGCCTCAGGAGCCAGAACGCAGTATCTCCCCCCCACCCAGTGAGGCCAAGCACCGTAGCCTAGTACAGATCATCTACGACGAGAACAGGGTAATGCGCACACACACACACACACACACACACACACACAGTGAGGCCAAGCACCGTAGCCTAGTACAGATCATCTACGACGAGAACAGGGTAATGCACACACACACACACACACACACCACAGTGAGGCCAAGCACCGTAGCCTAGTACAGATCATCTACGACGAGAACAGGGTAATGCACACACACACACACACACACACACACACACACACTAAAGGTGTTCTAGTTAAAGGGTGAGCAGTACAGTGGGGTGTGCAGAGATGCTCTCATGCTTGATTATTGTGCTCCCTCTAGTGGAGGACGTTGTAAGCAACGTGGGTCTCATTTATATTATTTCCCCCTGACTTTCTGCCCCCACAGCAATGCCCTCTATATTTGACCCAGATTTACATAAACTGTCCTTTATCTAGAATTAGTGCATCCGCTCTGGAAGGGACCTCCACCTCTAGGAGCTCCATCAGCATCGGGATGTTGTATTCAATAATCGTTTGAATAATAGTTTATATCTGGATGTTAATGTTATATGTGCACACACACACTCACACACACACACACACACACAGGTGTGCAGGACGGGGCTCTGCTTATGTTGGGTAAGTAGATGTCATTTGAGGTTTGTGGGAAATGTGGTTTTATGCCAGCAGTGGTGAGCTGGAGAGGGGAAGCTTTATCCCATCAGTGATCGTGGGAGGAAGAGAGGTGTGTGGGGCAGGGGGGTGTGTGTGTGGGACGGGAGGGGGGGGGTGTGGGGCAGGTGGGTGTGGGGCAGGAGGGGTGTGTGTGTGGGGCGGGAGGGGGGGGGGGTGTGGGGCAGGAGGGGTATGTGTGTGAGGCAGGGGGTGTGTGTGGTGGGGGGGGGGGGGGTGTGGGGCAGGTGGGGTGTGTGTGTGGGGCGGGAGGGGGGGTGTGTGGGGCAGGAGGGGTGTGTGTGTGGGGCGGGAGGGGGGGTGTGGGGCAGGGGGGGTGTGGGGCAGGGGGGGTGTGTGGGGCGGGGTGTGGGGCAGGGGGGTGTGTGTGTGGGGCGGGAGGGGGGCAGGTAGGTGTGGGGCAGGTGGGTGTGGGGCAGGAGGACACCTGCTCCCAGCTGAGTTCGTATCTGCTGACTGCACCTGTTAATGCTGCAGCTCTCGTCTGTTAAGGAGCGACGTCCAGCATGAGCGCATGAGGTGTGTTGCCACGGAGAGAGAACCAACACAGCCCTAACGGCGATGTGTGTGTGTGTGTGTGTGTGTGTGTGTTTCCTGAACAGAAAAAGGCAGAGGAGGCTCACCGTATCCTGGAGGGCCTGGGACCCCGTGTGGAGCTGGTGAGTCTGTGTCCCTGTTTTCACCTCCCTCGCTCACTCCTCTAAGCCCTGGCAGGAGACACCAATCTCTCTCTCTCTCTCTCTCTCTCGTGCTCTCTCTCTCTCTCCCTCTCTCTCTCACACACACATAGTAAGCTCTTGCTTACAGTAATTAAACTCAGAGGCCACGGTATAGCATTACACCATCTAACATGCACCTTAACCGCCAGTCCTTCAGTGAGCTGCGCATGGCCCCTCCCCCATAGGCCCCACCCCCTATATGGCCCCTCCCCCTGCTGTGATGATTCATCAGAATCATGCTGGGTACGATACTGCTGTGGGAGAACAGTAGACTACAGTCATCCCCAGCAGACTCCAGGTTAGCTGAGGATACCATCAGGGGATTTTCTCTGAAAGTCCGCTGGTTTCCCCTTACAGCCCGATGTCCTGAGGTTAGAACATTACACTTGGTTTCCAGCTTAACTCCTCATGAGACGCCAGGTCCTGTCCTCTCAGGTTCAACGCTGCAGTGTGCCTGGGTGTGTGGAAATGACAGGTGTAGAGTTCCCACTGTTGCAGTGGTGGTTTGGAGATGAGCCTCCGGGCGCTTTCTCTGTTTGCTGTTGTGCTGAGTCTCTTAAACGGACTTGGGAGGGAAAATGGAGAGGAAACGTAGAAGTGTGAGACGGGCGGGGGGGGCAGTGTCACTCTGAAACTGAATTCTACCTCTTTCATCTCTTTCTCTCCCTTTCTCTCTCTCTCTTTCTCCCTCACTCCCCCCCTCAACATTCCATCTCTTTCTTGCTCTCTCTCTCCCTCCCTCCGTATCTCCTTCTCTCCTTCTCTCCTTCTCTCCCTCCCTCACACTCTCTCGCTCCACTGCAGCCGCTGTATAACCAGCCGTCTGATACCAAGCAGTACCATGAGAACATCAAAATGTGAGTATTCCTCTCCTCTCCTCCCCTCTCCTCTATCGCGGGCTCCTGTGTGGAGACGGACAGATCCCTGCACCAGTAGGAGAGCTCCGTGCCGCGCCTAGTTTCCTCCATTAAAGCGTCGAGCGTTATTAATCCTCCTGGCTGCATTCAGGTCAAATGGGAGTCACAGATTTCTGCGGTTTGGAAGGAGTTGATTCATTCATTTATGGGTTTTCTTAAATTGCAGCGTATTTTATTAGGCCCTATTCACTGACAGTGTTGGAAAGGTGCGTGCGCGTGTGTGTGTGTGTGTGCGCGTGCGTACTCCTTTAGTTTCTGTTCAGTTAACATTTTCCGCACGGGTGGAGACCCTCACTTTGAGAGCTGTCTTCTAATTGGACAGTAATATTGATGGATGGTCTGTCTTATTTATCAATGTTTTATGTCTCTCCGCTCTTCTTGGAGTTTGATCTTACTTTCTCACAGTGATTAGGCAGCAGGGTGTGTGTGTGTGTGTGTGGGTGCATGCTCATGCATGCACACATGCATGTGTGAGTGTGTGTATGTCAACAGTTCAGTGCTTTGATCAGATACAATTGTCAACTGTTCTCAAAGTCTTTTATTAACCTGAGCACTGCTCTCTGCTGGGAAACCTCTCTCCTCCCCTCCTCTCTCCTCTCCTCCCCTCCTCTCTCCTCTCCTCTCCTTTCCTCCATCATTGTAGATGTTGTGGGCATTCTTAGCAAGACGTATTGGACCATTTTTAAAGCTCTGATTACTGTCTTCCTGTAGTAGTTGTGGATGTTGGTTGTAAGTGTTCATTCTCCAGCAGTCCTAATGGCTGGGCTCATGTGTGGGGCACGTGTGGCATTAAGTACGGTACACTGCTGTGAATCTGAAGTGTGTGTGAGTGAGGTGGTGGGAGCCGAGTTCTCCATAATGGGGCTCTCACACAGCGGCTAATGGTGCTGCCATCTGCTGCATAATGTATCTGTCTGTAATATCTCCCTCCCACCCCCCTCCCCCTCCCTAACTGCCGGATTGTGTGTGTGTGTCTGTGTGTGCGCGCGCGCATTCTCGATAGCAGTATCAGTAAGTGAGGGGGCTGATTGAGATGGTGTGGCCTGTGCAGTGAGGGAAGACGATCATCTTAGGAATCACACACACACACACACACACACACACACACACACACAGAGTGCGCCTTGTATATGCTGATAGGGTGTTTTTAAGTGATTAATAACACTGTATAACTACGTTCATACGTATTATATTCAGGGGGCACCGTTGACCAGGCGTTAAACACTGGGCTGAACTGGGTTCTTCCACTGCTCTCATGTTTGGGACACTTTGGGCTGTATATGGATATATGGATATATGGATATTTGGACATATGATATGTGGATATATGTACAAGTATATGGGCAGTTTAGATGTATATTAGTGTGCAGTCAGGATCAGACCAAAAATGTTTGTTTTTTCTTAATATTCTTTCGTCATTTTGGAAGACTGTGATATGAATCCAAGCCGCTTACGAAAGGCACAAACGTGTGATACGAATGCACAAACATCTTTGTTTTGAAGTCTGCGGGGGACCGTTTCTATCTCGGCTGGGTGGAGGTTGCTGTAGAAGCACCCAAAGGAGTGTGTGTGTGTGTGCCCACGTGTGTGTATACATCCTGCCCTGCTAATACATGCCTCATTAAAAACAAATACCATGATGTAAGGTGTACGTGGCAGCAACACTGCTGTGCGTGAGTGAGCGACAGGCACCAAGATCGCTCTGATTTGTGCTTCTACTGCCCTAGAAACCAAGCGATGAGGAAGAAGCTTATCCTGTACTTCAAGAGACGAAACCATGCTCGCAAACAATGGGTAACACACACACACACACACACACGCGCGCTTCTCACACACCGCTCGGCGTGTGCAGGGAAAGAAGAATACGACTACACAGTAAAGGAGACGTGTGTGTAGGGTTTGGTGTGTGCAGACAGGGACAGTACTGATTAGCTGCGGCTTCAGAGAAGTGTGTGTAGGGTTTGGTGTGTGCAGACAGGGACAGTACTGATTAGCTGCGGCTTCAGAGAAGTGTGTGTAGGGTTTGGTGTGTGCAGACAGGGACAGTACTGATTAGCTGCGGCTTCAGAGAAGTGTGTGTAGGGTTTGGTGTGTGCAGACAGGGACAGTACTGATTAGCTGCGCAGACTGTAACACGATGCACTGTGTTCAGACTAAAAACTGTGTGTGTGTGTGTGTGTGGGGGAGAGACAGAACACAAGGTTCAGATTGCTGGTTGCTTAGCTATAAATAGCTTTGATTAACAGTAAGGCCTCGTGGTAGATGTATTGAGAATCTTACTATACTCTATAACTAGCATAGAAAAGTATGGAAACATTTGTTCTCTGGGCCAAGGCATATTGGACAGGACTAACCAGAACATGCTGATGGATGAATGTGTCCAGGAGCAAAGGTTTTGTCAGCGCTATGACCAGCTGATGGAGGCCTGGGAGAAGAAGGTGGAGCGTATAGAGAATAACCCCCGCCGCAGGGCCAAGGAGAGCAAGGTCCGAGAGTACTACGAGAAACAGTTCCCAGAGATCCGCAAGCAGAGAGAACTGCAGGAACGCATGCAGAAGTAAGCAGTGGGGCACTCTGGGTAGTGTAGTTCTCCAACTTGAAATACTGTGTAATTGAGTGTTCTTCTTAGACGTATTGCAGGTGTCGTGTGTGTGTGTGTGTGTGTGTGTGTGTTGTCTAAATAGAAGTTAGGTGTGTGTGCTGTGTGTGTGTGCGCGCTGTGTGTGTGTGTGTGTGTGTGTCTTCAGCAGGGTTGTGTGTGTGTGCCCGTGTGTGTGTCTACAGCAGGGAAGTGTGTGTATGCGCTAAGTGTGTGTGTGTGTGTGTCTTCAGCAGGGTTGTGTGTGTGTGCCTGTGTGTGTGTGTGTGTCTTCAGCAGGGTAGTGTGTGTATGCGCTAAGTGTGTGTGTGTGTGTGTCTTTAGCAGGGTTGTGTGTGTGTGCCCGTGTGTGTGTGTCTACAGCAGGGTAGTGTGTGTGTGTGCTAAGTGTGTGTGTGTGTGTTTACAGCAGGGTAGGCCAGCGAGGTAGCCTGGCTTCAGCAGGGTTGTGTGTGTGTGTGTCTACAGCAGGGTAGTGTGTGTGTGCTAAGTGAGTGTGTGTATGTGTGTGTCTACAGCAGGGTAGTGTGTCTGTGCTAAGTGTGTGTGTGTGTCTACAGCAGGGTAGTGTGTGTGCTAAGTGAGTGTGTGTGTGTGTGTGTCTACAGCAGGGTAATGTGTCTGTGCTGTGTGTGTGTGTGTGTGTCTACAGCAGGGTAGTGTGTGTGCTAAGTGAGTGTGTGTGTGTGTGTTTACAGCAGGGTAGTGTGTGTGTGTGTGCTAAGTGTGTGTGTGTGTGTTTACAGCAGGGTAGGCCAGCGAGGTAGCCTGGCTTCAGCAGGGTTGTGTGTGTGTGTGTGTGTGTGTGTCTACAGCAGGGTAGTGTGTGTGTGTGTGTGAGTGTGTGTGTGTGTGTGTCTACAGCAGGGTAGTGTGTCTGTGCTGTGTGTGTGTGTGTGTGTCTACAGCAGGGTAGTGTGTGTGCTAAGTGAGTGTGTGTGTGTGTGTGTGTGCAGGGTAGTGTGTGTGTGTGCTAAGTGTGTGTGTGTGTGTGTACAGCAGGGTAGGCCAGTGTGTGCAGGGTTGTGTGTGTGTGTGTGTGTGTGTCTACAGCAGGGTAGTGTGTGTGCTGTGTGTGTGTGTGTGTCTACAGCAGGGTAGTGTGTGTGTGTGTGTGTGTGTGTGTGTCTACAGCAGGGTAGTGTGTGTGCTAAGTGAGTGTGTGTGTGTGTGTGTGTCTACAGCAGGGTAGTGTGTGTGCTAAGTGAGTGTGTGTGTGTGTGTGTGTGTGTGTCTACAGCAGGGTAGTGTGTCTGTGCTAAGTGTGTGTGTGTGTGTGTGTCTACAGCAGGGTAGGCCAGCGAGGTAGCCTGGCTTCAGCAGCCCGGAGTGAACATGAGGTCTCTGAAATCATAGATGGCATTTCAGAGCAAGAGGTGAGAACACACACACTACTACTGCCCTCTTAGTTCCTCTTCCTCTGCCGGGGGGAGGGGGTGCCTGTGTGTGTGTGTGTGTGTGTGTGTGTGTGGATTGTGTGGTTTTGATGCATGGTCTAGACAGGCACACATTTGTTTTTACATGTCACACCACTGTCTTGTTTCACAGTTGGGGAGGTTTTGTGGCTGATGAACAGCATGTTTGTGCATACATGCAGATACACACACACACACACACACACATACACACACTCACTGCACAACATCTCAGATAGACTCTGACTTTTCTGTTTTCTTTTTGTTGTTTTTTTCCTCTTGCATTCTTGAATATCTTTCTCTTCCATTTTATTTCCAACAAATTCTCTCTCTCTCTCCCTCTCTCTCTCTCTCTCTCTCTCTAGAACTCAGAGAAACAGATGCGTCAGTTGGCAGTGATCCCTCCCATGCTGTTCGATGCGGAACAGCAGAGAATAAAGTTCATTAATATGAACGGCCTGATGGACGACCCCATGAAGATCTACAAGGACAGACAAGTCATGAACATGTGGAGTGACCAGGAGAAGGACACTTTCCGTGAGAAGTGAGTGTAGTTTGTGTGTGTGTGTGTGTGTAGACTGCCTCTCACACTCACACAGCGCTTTGCTACATCACTGCTGAATTTGTTTGTGTTTTAATGTTTTGTGAACATCAGTGTATTTTGTGCTTGCTTTAAATATGAGTGGCAACGTACTGGGTTTGGTAGGGAGGTCGAGAGATGGCACACACACACACACATCATCAGCTCGTAGAGACTATACATGATATCTGTGTAAAGGTCACAATAAGCTGACGTTTCAGTTTTTCACACAGTGTACTGACAGGCTGCAGTGTGCAGATGTGTGTGTGTGTGTGTGTGTGTGTGTGTGTGTGTGTGTGATTCAGATGTAGGAAGTAGGAACGAGATGGGAGCAGTGAAGTGTTGCGACATATTTACAGCACGGGTTGATGTGCTCCGAGAGATTTGTAATGTTTCATGTTTTAATGTTGGATCATATTACTGAATTTTGGGGTTCTATTTTTAAAATGTTATGAAGGTTTTTATTTTATTTTTTTGTTCACCTGAAGGCGTGAAAGTGCATCTCTGTCACGCAAGGAGCACATATTTCCTCTTCCTCAGACCGATCCTGCTGTGTCCTGTTCTATAGCAGGACTGTTGTGTCCTGCTGTGTTCAGAGTTCTGAATGGTTCTTTATACTTGGCTTTACAGTCTGTCTCTCTCTCCCCATCCAGATTTATCCAGCACCCAAAGAACTTTGTTCTGATTGCCTCTTTCCTGGAGAGGAAGGTATGCCTGGCCTTATTATCCCAGCCTCTTTGTGTGAACCGAGTCTCTTGAATTCTGGAGTAATTGGTATTTTGGAGCTGGAAATGAGGGGAAGCCAACGTGTGTGTGTGTGTGTGTGTGTGTGTGTGTGTGTCAGACTGTAGCTGAGTGTGTGCTTTTCTACTACCTGACGAAGAAGAATGAGAACTACAAGAACATTGTGCGCAGAAACTACCGGCGCAGAGGACGCAGCCAGGTACTGACCACGCCCACAACCTTTCCCAGCATGCCCTTCTCCTGTTGGAGAGAAATGAGCGCTCTAATGGCAGAGTGCTGTTTGGGGGAGGAGTTCTGCTTTTCTCTTACCCAATGAGCTGGAATGGACTGGATATTTAAATCTACCTTCACACACTTATAGGGTTCCGCATTGTAATGTCTGGATATTTAAATCTACCTTCACACACTTATAGGGTTCTGCATTGTAATGTCTGGATATTTAAAACATGCGGCTTTCCTGGCTCTCTCAGCCAAAAAGGCCCCGCCCCCTGACCTATAGGGTTCCACATTGTGATGTCCCCGCCCCCTGACCTATAGGGTTCCACATTGTGATGTCTGCATGTTAATAAGATGGTGGTTTGCGCTGTGGCACCCTGGGGACCACATATGCCCCGTTCACACATGTTGTCGAGGACGCGTTACTTTAGCTGATTACTAATTTGGGTGAATCAAGATCACACTGTTTCCCTCAGATACTTTAACTGTAAAGTTTGGCTGCTAGCTAAGTTAACCATGACCTAAAATCTGCAGTTGTTAGATCTGGTTTGCCTTCACTATGTTAGCTGTAAGTTATTAATGGAGCTAGCTAGCTGCATTATTGACCAGATTATATTTATCAACATCAAAGCCAAAAAACTGCTGTGTGAGTGTGTGCGCGTGTGTCCGTGTGCTTGCGTTTGTGTGCGAGTGTGTGTCTGCTTGTATATCAGTAGTGTAGTAGATGGGTTGTTGCTTAGTGAACTGGATATCCCCTCTATAATGAGTATGACAGTAGAAAGTTTCTTAGATGTGTTCAACATGTACAGGGCCAGAAGGTGAAGGCTCCCCCCCCTTTCCTGTATGGATGAGTGCATCATTAGCCATGCGCGAAATCTAAGTGTCTGTTTGTTTAATAAAACATTTACTCTACTGCTATTGAGAGTAAATCCAACTGCTCCCCTCTGCTGTAGTCGGGTCAGAGAGCGAGATTTTTGCACTCTTCCCGCGCTGCCCCCCACACCCCCACCCCCGCGGGCTCCTCCGTGGGGCCGCGGCAGGCACCTCTGTGCTGGGGCCAGTCTGCACCAGGTCATGACTCAGAGGCGCTGAGAGGAAAAACCACAGAAGAAGAAGTGAGAGAGGCACCCGACACCCGGCGCACTTCCTCCTTGGCTTCTGAGCGTGTGCGAGGGGGCGGGTGCTTGGCTCTGCTCGGTGTGAAAGGTCAAAAGCGGCGGGTATGTGCGGGTGCGTGTGTGTGGACCAGGGACGGTCCCACTCTGAACCCGGGTGGACGCCCGTTGTGGAGCAGTGCGAGATGGCGCGTGCCCGTCTGAATCACGCGGCCCAACCAGGGTGTTCTGGCGAGATCCTGAAGGAGCTCGTGACCTGTTGCTCCTCCACCTGCAGCACCACCAGCACCACCAGCAGCAGCAGCAGCACCACCAGCAGCTGAGCCGCAGCAGTCAGGAGGAGAAGGAGGAGAAGGAGGGCGAGAGGGACGAGGACAAACCCGACGGAGACGACAAGGAGGATGTCATGAAGTGAGACAACCCCCCGAGCGTCTGTCTGTCTGTCTCTGTGCCAGCGTCTGTCTGTCTGTCTCTGTGCCAGCGTCTGTCTGTCTGTCTCTCTGTGCCAGCGTCTGTCTCTGTGCCAGCGTCTGTCTGTCTGTCTGTCTCTCTGTGCCAGCGTCTGTCTGTCTGTGTCTGCCAGCGTCTGTCTGTCTGTCTCTCTGTGCCAGCGTCTGTCTGTCTGTCTGTCTCTGTGCCAGCGTCTGTCTGTCTGTCTGTCTCTCTGTGCCAGCGTCTGTCTGTCTGTCTGTCTCTCTGTGCCAGCGTCTGTCTCTGAGTATCTGTCTGCCTGTGCGTAATGGGCCCAGTTATGTGGGGAAAAGCATTCAGCTAATTTACCAGAGTACAGGCCCGCCCCGCCCCCACGGCCTCGCCCCAGTGTGTGCAGTGAGACGTCCCCAGGTGTGTTCTATATTAACGGCCACAGGAGAGGACGCACCATAAAAAACACTTAAATCAGCAAATCTGCTCTGTATAGTTATAGCACATCACTGGCCTGGGTGGATGTATTACAATGCGTGTTTACGATGTGAACTAGCTGACCACAGGATAGAGCTGCTCTCTTTACCTACGCATGGGGCCCTGTGTGTGTGCGTGCGCGTGTGTGTGTGTGTGTGTGTGTGTGTGTGTGTGTGTGTGTGCGTGTGTGCACCAGACTCCTTCCCACAAGCCCTAATGGTCAGCTCACATTTAACATGCAGCAGGTCTGCTCACATTAACATGCAGCAGGTCTGCTCACATTTAACATGCAGCAGGTCTGCTCACATTTAACATGCAGCAGGTCTGCTCACATTTAACATGCAGCAGGTCAGCTCACATTTAACATGCAGCAGGTCTGCTCACATTAACATGCAGCAGGTCTGCTCACATTTAACATGCAGCAGGTCGGTGCACTGAACGGTTTACTGATGACAAATGGCACTGATCATGTATTACCTAACAGCAGGATCACTTCCCCACCCTTCTGTGGGTGGAGTTGTTCTCCACACTCTCTCCACATCGCTCTGCTGGGGAGTTGCTGTTGGGCGCCTGACGTAGCAAACGTGCTGTGAGCGGTTAGACGACACGGCTGTTGGCTCTCTGCCGCGTGCGTGTTTGTGTATGCACGCACGATGTGCGTTGTGTGTGTGTGTGTGGAGAAGATGATGCAGACATTAAAGAACATTCTCTCTGTTGTGCAGAGACGACACATCTGGAGAGGATGGGGAAGAGAAGGAACCTCCGGTGGTCAAAGGTCGTCGCACAAGCAAACAGCCGAGGGCACCGCAAAGGCAGGATCACCCGCTCCATGGCCAACGAGCAGGAGGAGAGCAGCTCCCCTCCACTCAGCAGTGATCTGGGTCAGCACACACACACACACAACACAACTGCAGTCCCAGCTCCCCTCCGTTCAGCAGCGAGCTGGGTCAGCACACACACACACACACACACAACACAACTGCAGTCCCAGCCCCTCACAGCTCAGCGTTTCTGCTCGGCCGGCCGCCGCTGTGCCGGTGTCGTGTGCAGATGCTGCTGGGTGATGTCATTTGACGGCCCAAACAGGAAGTCGCTGGGCAGCTTTTCACGCCACCTGCTGTGTCTTTCCACCGGCCTGTTGACGCTTGCTGCGTTGCAGGGTTCTTGGAAAGCACCACAGGCAGAGTCCCCCCCTGTGCAGAGTCCCCCCCTGTGCAGAGTCCCCCCCTGTGCAGAGTCCCCCCCTGTGCAGAGTCCCCCCCCTGTGCAGAGTCCCCCCCTGTGCAGAGTCCCCCCCTGTGCAGAGTCCCCCCCTGTGCAGAGTCCCCCCCTGTGCAGAGTCCCCCCCCCCTGTGCAGAGTCCCCCCTGTGCAGAGTCCCCCCTGTGCAGAGTCCCCCCTGTGCAGAGTCCCCCCCTGTGCAGAGTCCCCCCCTGTGCAGAGTCCCCCCCTGTGCAGAGTCCCCCCCTGTGCAGAGTCCCCCCTGTGCAGAGTCCCCCCCTGTGCAGAGTCCCCCCCTGTGCAGAGTCCCCCCCTGTGCAGAGTCCCCCCCTGTGCAGAGTCCCCCCCCTGTGCAGAGTCCCCCCCCTGTGCAGAGTCCCCCCAGAGTCCCCCCCTGTGCAGAGTCCCCCTGACGTCAGCAGACATTAAATGGAAACCCGTTAGTTTGTTTGTGTTTTTAATGCTGTAAATAAAGTTTCATCCTGACTGATCTGCTCTCTCTTCAGCAAACCTGGAGATGAATGAAAGCTCCCGCTGGACCGAAGAAGAAATGGAGACTGCCAAGAAAGGTGTGTGTGTGTGTGTGTGTCCTGTTGGAGGTGTGTGTGTGTGTGTGTCCTGTTGGAGGTGTGTGTGTGTATGTGTCCTGTTGGAGGTGTGTGTGTGTGTGTCCTGTTGGAGGTGTGTGTGTGTGTGTGTGTCCTGTTGGAGGTGTGTGTGTGTGTATGTGTCCTGTTGGAGGTGTGTGTGTGTGTGTGTGTGTGTGTCCTGTTGGAGGTGTGTGTGTGTGTGTGTGTGTGTGTGTGCTGTGGAGGTGTGTGTGTGTGTGTGTGTGTGTGTGTGTGTGTTTGAGCGGCTCTTTAACCTTGTCACCCTGCCCCCATCACACACACACACACACACACACACACACACACACACACACCCACACACACCCACGCGCGTGCGTGTACCCACATTGTGCATATTTCAACATACTCCTCTGTCTTTGTGTGGGTGTTTCTTCACTCCAACAAGCTACATCACGTCGGTCCTGACAGGTGCTTCCTCCCAGGGAGTGTGGGTGGGGCCATGGAGGATGTGGGTGGGGCCATGGAGGATGTGGGTGGGGTCTCATCTGCCCCATCAGCATTAAAGATGGTCACAGCACATTGGTATTAACATGCACTTAGTTGCCATCTGCTGTAGAGAAGCCTGGCTTCAGAACACACACAGACACACACAGACACACACAGACACACACAGAGTGCCATAGACGTTGCTTATCAGGGCTGATCACACTGAAATGGGTCCTGAGTGGCCCAACAGGCCGTGGGCTGGAGGTTCTGACCTGGTCTCTACTTGGATCTGGTCCTTTTGAGCTCAGTTGGACAAGATCATGTCGGGCCACAACAGATTGGCGCTATGTTTAGGGATTTTTTTCAGGTTAATGTGCTGGATTACAGTGTAACTGGGTTAAGCCAACGTGTTGGTGGTTCTTAATCTCTCTTCACAGTTCCTGCGGTGCAAAGCTGCAGTAAATCTGGCAGCACAGTAAAACCTCATGCACACTGTAACCATCACATTCAGCAGCGTTTATGGCTCTGGCTGGGGAAGTGTGTGTGTGTGTGTGTGTGTGCGTGTGTGTGCGCGCGTGTGTGTGTGTGTGTGTGTGTGTGTGTGTGCGCGTGCGCGTGTGTGCGTGTGCGCGTGCGCGTGTGTGCTTCAGCGAATGTTGTCTTTCAGCGAATTTTAGGGATTTAGAGCCCTAGTTGGAATACTGTGCGTGCACCGTACACTGTCGCTACACACCCTTTATAGACTCTGGGTTATAGAGACCAGAGTCTCTAGAGCCTTTTACACCTGCTGTGTGTGTGTGTGTGTGTGTGTGTGTGTGTTGAAACCATGTAGGGTGTCTTAATTCATGTGAAAAGCAGCTACTGGCCAGTGTCTTCGAGTAGTCGAGATGGTGTAGCAGTGTGTGAAGAGAGGGTTGTGTGTGTGTGTGTGTGTGTGTGTGTGTGTGTGTGTGTGTGTGTGTGTGTGTGTGTGTGTGTGTGTGTGTGTGTGTGTGTGTGTGTGGGGTTGAGGGGAGGCGCTGTAGTGATGGGGTTACCTCTGCTAGCACTAACACCAGCATTAGCGCTGAATGCAGCACAGAGCCCAAGACTAGCAGCCATGCACACACACCCCACCTCACTGCCTCTGCTCAGTGTGTGTGTGTGTGCTGAAGATTCTTGGCCGAGTTTTAAAGGACTGCAGTGTATCAGTCTCTGGCATAGGGGCAGAGTGTGTGTGTGTGTGACTTGCACTTACTTTGGGCCAGTATCTAGAGTATCATATTCACCCTCTTCCTGTCTGTCTGTCTGCCTGCCTGCCAGTCTCACTCTCTGTTGACTGAGGAAAGGTCACATTGAGGAAGAAGAGCAGATCACTCAGGCACAATGTGAAACCCCCTCAGTTCTGTCATGGTGTGGGGGGGTGGGGGGGGGGGGGGGGGGACTAGAACGGGAGGGAGGGAACCGAGAAGGGATCGCCTCCCAGCTCCACAACACTGTGGAAGTGCAGCCACCACTGAGAGGGAGGGATGGAGAGGGAGGGATGGAGAGGGAGGGAGGGAGGGAGGGAGGGAGGGAGGGAGGGAACCGAGAAGGATCGCCTCCCAGCTCCACAACACTGTGGAAGTGCAGCCACCACTGAGAGGGAGGGATGGAGAGGGAGAGGGAGGGAGCGAGGGAGGGAGGGAACCGAGAAGGATCGCCTCCCAGCTCCACAACACTGTGGAAGTGCAGCCACCACTGAGAGGGAGGGATGGAGAGGGAGAGGGAGAGGGAGGGAGGGAGGGATGGAGAGGGAGGGAACCGAGAAGGGATCGCCTCCCAGCTCCACAACACTGTGGAAGTGCAGCCACCACTCAGAGGGGAGGGATGGAGAGGAGAGGGAGGGAGCAGGAGGGGAGGAGGGAACCGAGAAGGGATCGCCTCCCAGCTCCACAACACTGTGGAAGTGCAGCCACCACTGAGAGGGAGGGATGGAGAGGGAGAGGGAGGGAGGGAGGGAGGGAGGGAGGGAACCGAGAAGGGATCGCCTCCCAGCTCCACAACACTGTGGAAGTGCAGCCACCACTGAGAGGGAGGGATGGAGAGGGAGAGGGAGGGAGGAACCGAGGGAGGGAGGGAGCCACCACTGAGAGGGAGGATGGAGAGGGAGAGGGGGAGGGAGGGGGGGAGGGAGAGGGGAACGCCTCCCAGCTCCACAACACTGTGGAAGTGCAGCCACCACTGAGAGGGAGGGATGGAGAGGGAGAGGGAGGAGGGAGGGAGGAGGGAACCGAGAAGGATCGCCTCCCAGCTCCACAACACTGTGGAAGTGCAGCCACCACTGGGAGGGAGGGATGGAGAGGGAGAGGGAGGGAGGGCTGGTGGAGGAGTGGGAATACACACGAGTATGATGGAATGAGAGAGAAGACCAGTGCTGCTGGAAAAGTTTCTCTCCCTCCCCCTTCCCTCCCTCCCTCTCTCCCTCCCCCTTCTCTATCCCTCTCTCTCTCTCTCCCTCTCTGTTTTGTTTTTCCTGGCGTGTATGTGAGCGTCGACTGTCGGTACTCTGTGCATCTCCATGGAGATCTTGTGGGCGGATGGCCGGATGAAGATGTGAAGGGAGAGGCTGGGTGAGCGTGTGGAGCAGACGAGCTTCAGCTCGCTTCCTTACTGGATACCACCGCCTGGCGCATTGGAGGACTCCTATTGGAGGGCGACTGTGCCACATGCACGAGGGCCTCTGAATCTGGTTGGACAGGAGCGCATTACTGCATCTGTGATTGGAGGAGCTGGAGTTTGGAGGCGGGGCGTGAAGGCCACAGGCCTGCGCCGTTCTGCACAGGTTCGGCATTTTAAAGCAGAGATTTCCGGTAGCTGCTCGGTTTGGAAAGGTGAGCTGCTCATCACTAGAACAGACGGCTGGAGGAGCTTCCCTTCCTACTGGAGGAGGTTCCCCGGGGTCACTCGGGCTGGTATGTGGGGCGGACCAGAGGGACAGAACATGAAGCAGCTAAAGAGAGTCTGAGCCCAGTTCTGATTATATGTACACGCGTCCACTGCTGAGGTATCTTCACACAGTTGGCTTTGCCGTTGTAGTTCCTGTGGTTGTTTCTCAAACAAGGAGTGTGTGTTTGCGTGTGTGCATGCATGTGTGTGTGTGCGCTTGTGAGAAAGTAAATAAAAGAAGGCAGCATGACCAACACCAAAAGGAGAAAGTGTGTGTGTGTGTGTGTGTGTGTGTGTGTGTGTGTGTGTGTGTGTGTGAGGTGTCCACCATTTTTGGTTCTTTGTAGAGACTAAGGTCTGTTCTGTTTATTTTTGTCTCTCTCTCTCTCTCCCTCTCCCTCTCCCTCTCCCTCTCCCTCTCTCTCTCTCTCTCTCTCTCTCTCTCTCTCTCTGTGTCAGTTTTTATGTCAGCAGTGGAAGGTCTTTGGTTAAGGGGCAGGTGTTGATGTAACGCAGCTACATAGGAACTGCCCCAGACCTTTCTTGCCCCGAGGACTCATGCAGTTTGAGACACCGCCTGGCCAGGGAGATGGCAAACGCACATTTCCCTGTTGCTAGTTAGCAGGTTAAGCTTGGCTAAGCGAGGTTAACTAGTCCAAAGGTGGTATGCAGAGAGAGCAGCTTTCAGTTTTCTCTTAATCTTTTTTAGAGAGGGGGATGAGCGTGATGAGATTTCTGGTCTTTATGTAAAAGGCTTCACTGCTGTAGAGTCTTCAGCTTCCAAATGACAAATACAGCTGAGCAGGTTTGTGGTTGGAGCTCACAGCCCAGATCTGCATTAGTTCCCACGTTTGAATCGTTTCCTGCTCTGTGTGTGTGTGTGTGTGTGCGTGTGTGTGTGTGTGTGTGTGTGTGTGTGTGTGTGTGTGTGTGTGTGTGTGTGTGTGTGTGTGTGTGTGTGTGTGTGTGTGTGTGTGTGTGTGTGTGTGTGCGTGTGCGTCTGTGTCTGTGTGTGTGTGTGTGTGTGTGTGTGTGTGTGTGTGTGTGTGTGTGTGTGTGTGTGTGTGTAGGACTCCTCCAGTATGGCCGCAACTGGTCGTCCATCGCCAAGTTGGTGGGCTCCAAAACGGTTTCCCAGTGCAAGAACTTTTACTTCAACTACAAGAAGAGACAGAAACTTGACGAGATCCTCCAGCAGCATAAAATGAGATCGGTGGGTTATTTTGGGCATCTTCACATGTGTGTGTGTGTGTAGCCTTAAGTCTGTCGAACCAGGCGATGGAAACTGATTTCCCCTAGGTGTGTGATTCCTCTGATTTCCCCTAGGTGTGTATGATCTTCTCACTGAAATACAAACCCATCATTATTTGTTCAGTTCTGATTCCTCATTTAAATGCTTTAGAGCTCATTCTGCATAGCTGGTGTTTACTGCCTCACAGGCCCCTGCTTGTGTGTTTATGGGGATAAGCGCAATTTGTAGCCGTTAAGCGTGTTTGTCTTTAATCACTATATTGTGTGTGTGTGTGTGTGTGTGTGTGTGTGTGTGTGTGTGTGTGTAGGAACAGGAGCGTAAGGCGCGGCGTAAGGGCAAGACTGTGCCGAACGAGGAGACCAGCGCTCCCTCTGCTGCTGATGAGGAGGAGATGGAGGGGTCAGGGGTCAGCGGCAATGAGGAAGAGGCGCAGGAGGATGGAGAGGGTACATACACACACACACACACACACACACACACGAGGATGTGGGGGGTACACACACACACACGAGGATGTGGGGGGTACACACACACACACACACAAGGATGTGGAGGGTACACTGTTATACTCTCTACTCTCTGCCATATACCCATACTGCCATTTTCCCTCTGTGGGGGAGTCTGAATCTACTAGTTACATAATTAGCAGCATTTAAACATTATTACATTTATTTACGCGAGGTTTTCAATTAATGTACAGAGACAGAAACTGTTCAGTGTTGCTGTGGACGTGTGAAAAGTGTCCTGTATTTAGAAGAGTGAAGCAGGAGAGTGAAAGGTAGACGTAGAGTCCTGGGAGCGACGACCCCGCGATGACCCCGCACTCCCACGCTAGCCCTGCCTGCCCCTGCGCTCTCACTCTGCCCAGGGTGCACCTGGGGGTTCAGGGTGTGACCCCGGCTTGGCTGTGGGTAGTCGGGCTTCACCACTGTCGTGTGTGGGGGCATCGTGGAGGCAGAGCAGGGGATTCATTCATAGCAGGAGGGACGACTAATTCATCATGTTCCTCAACACCTTAGCAGCACACGTGTGTTCCAGGCCCCTGGAGATGTGATGTCATCTTTTTAGAGGGAACAAAAGGGAGAGCAAATGACATCTGGTTATGTAAACCATCGACCGTGACCTTTCACCTTTGTGCAGGAGTCCCCAACAACAGCTCGGACACAGAGAGCCTGCCCTCTCCACGCCCACCGGAGGTCAAGGTCAAGGAGGAGAGCTCGTGCCGCTCCAAGGCTGGCCCCAGCGCGTCGTCCTCTTCCTCCTCCTCTTCCTCCTCCTCCTCGGAGAAGGAGCCAGCAGTGGCGGGCCAGGTGCAGGTGGAGAAGCCCCCCGGCGACGGGGAGCAGGACGTGGTGAAGGTGGAGAGGATGGAGGTTCCGCTGGAGGCGCAGGCAGAGGTTAAGAAGCCCCCTACCCTGGAGGCGGAGGAGGGGAAGAGGGAGGTCAGGAAGAAGGAGCACGGGGGGAAGGGTGGAGCACAGGACAGCGACTCCAGCGCCACCTGTAGCGCCGACGAGGCTGAGGAGACAGACCCCGCCGAGAAGCACAGGTGTGGGCGGGGTTTCACTGTTGTGTGGGCGGGGTTTCACACGGCCGAGGGGGTGGGGCAACTGGGCTGGAGGCACTTGACTGATTTGTCTGAAGCTCTGTTGTGGGTGGTTGTATGCATGCGTGCTGTGGTGTGTGTGTGCGCGTGCGCTCTGTGGAGTTTTTTTTCTTTCCATGATGGCACCCACGGTATATGTTGGCAGCACCAGAGGAAACATAACTCAGAGCACCAGCCAAATAAAACAATGAGAAAGGTGTGTGTGTGTGTGTGTGTGTGTGACAGAGAGAGAGCAAGCGAGAGGCGTTGGAGATGTTTATAGGAGCTGGGCTGTGACCATACTAAGGCATGACTTCCCCTCGTGGACTCCAGAGTCTCCACTGGCAGCACCATATTTAGCTCACGTGTTGCCACAGAAACGTGATATGACCAGAACTGTTTAAAATGTCTGTTATGTCAGCCTAACATTGCAGAGAAGATGAGTTGAGAAGTGAAGTGAAAAAGTGATTGAAGTCTGACAAGTAGGGTTTGTAGGGACAGATAGTGTGTGTGTGTGTGTGTGTGTGTGTGTGTGTGTGTGTGTGTGTGTGTGTGTGTGTGTGTGTGTGTGTGTGTGTGTGTGTGTGTGTGTGTGTGTGTGTGTGTGTGTGTGTGTGTGTGTGTGTGTGTGTGTGTGTGTGTGTGTGCGCGTGCGTGCGTGCGTGCGTGTGTGCGTGTGTGTGTGTGCGCATCACTCCCCTCTCTGCCTTTGTCTTCCCCAGACCCACTCTGCTGAACTTTGCCCATGATGGCGTGATCTCCACCGGACTGCAGAAACCACTCGACCTCAAACAGCTCAAACAGAGAGCAGCTGCCATACCTCCCATAGTGAGCATGAGCGTGCACACACACACACACACACACACACACCGTCTGTCATCACACACTCCTTCCATCTGCTTCGTTATAGTCAGCCATCTCTTAAAATGCATGGATGCAGCAAATGACTTCAGAGCCTCGTGGCTGGTGTAGTAAAGGGTCTGTGTGTCTGCACACATGACCGTGTGTGCTGTCTCGGCTCATAGCCCCGCCCCCCAGCCTGGACCTAGCCCCGCCCCACCCTGCCTGGCTCAAACGCCTCAGGCCTGGATTAGATGCACCAACCTGCCTCCGTTGCCATGGGTAATAAGGCGGACGTAAATCTTTCAGACATCAGTGCACAGTTGTTCTTTTCCATCTCTACTCCTAGAAGACTGCTGTTAGATAGCAGAGAGAGAGAGAGAGAGAGAGTGATGAACAGCGCTGTAGAGGGAGCTCCCTCCCTGTGGGGGGCGGGGCCTGCATTGGCATTGCCCTGCCACCCTGAGCCCCTCTGCTGGCTGAAGCCTTCTCAGCTCTCTCTGCAGCTACGCCAGGGGACAGAGGTGTAGAAAACGTCTCAGGAATCAGGATCTTTTCTTTGTCGGTTTCCAAGAGCTTAACAGCTTAACATAAAGACGAGTAAAGCTCGTGTTGGGAAGGACGGGATCGAACGTGTAAATATTTGTAATAGCAGTTCAGTAGCTGTATATGTTAATACATCCCCACCCAAAACTGTAGGGTTTCTCACATCCACACACTGTCTTCATGTCGCTCCTTCCCTCTCTCACTCTCTCACTCTCTCCCTCCCTCTCTCCCTCCCTCCCTCCCTCTCTCTCTCTCTCTCCCTCTCCCCTCCCTCCCTCCCTCTCTAGATGCCGGAAGCGTCTGCAGCGGGGGTTGGCGGCCTGGTGCGGCAGCAGCAGACCATGCCACATGCTCTGGCTCTCTACCAGCAGCAGATCACCATGGCTCACGAGTCCTCTCAGGAGACCAAGCAGCCACCTCCACAGCCAATCAAATCGCAGCATTACCCTTGCGGTGAGGTTGGCAGCCCCCGTGACAGGACCAGAAGCCCCGCCCCCTCCGAGCGAGAGCGAGATGGTACGCCGCCCTCTGTGCATCCTTGCCTGGCTTTTCTCTCCTCCTGTGTGTGTGTGTGTGTGTGTGTGTGTGTGTGTTCCACAGGTCCACTGTGCCCTCACACCACTAAGCTCTCTCCCCCCTCCTTCCCCATCGCTCTTGGCTTCGGTGTATTTCTTCATTAACGTCTGCTGACATTTGTTGTATCAGGGTCCTTCGAGAAGGAGTGGAGCGTGTGTGCGTGTGTGCGTGCGTGCGTGCGTGCGTGCGTGCGTGCGTACACGTTTGTGTGTTTGAACAAAGCCCTTTTGTGAGTGTGAACTGAAACCAAAGCTCTCAGTCCTCCAGAGCAGGACACGGGCTGTCTCTACTCTCGGCTGTCTCTACTCTCGGCTGTCTCTGCTGTCTCTGTTCTATACTCTCTGCTGTCTCTGTTCTATACTCACTGCTGTCTCTACTCTCGGCTGTCTCTACTCTATACTCACTGCTGTCTCTACTCTCAGCTGTCTCTACTCTATACTCTCTGCTGTCTCTACTCTATACTCTCGGCTGTCTCTACTCTCGGCTGTCTCTACTCTCGGCTGTCTCTGCTGTCTCTGTTCTATACTCTCTGCTGTCTCTGTTCTATACTCACTGCTGTCTCTACTCTATACTCACTGCTGTCTCTACTCTCAGCTGTCTCTACTCTATACTCACTGCTGTCTCTACTCTATACTCACTGCTGTCTCTACTCTCTGCTGTCTCTACTCTATACTCACTGCTGTCTCTACTCTCAGCTGTCTCTACTCTATACTCACTGTTGTCTCCACTGTCTGCTGTGTCCGATCTTTGCTAAGCTTCTTCCATAAATTAGGACCGCTATTCTGGTAGCGCTTGTGTTGAGACTGATGATTTGCTGGGTGAGAGGGAGCAAAAAAACCATTTGAGGCATTAGGGTGGAGCATCAGGTCTGAATATAGGAGTAGGAAGTGACATCATCACCTAGGGAGGTTTGGCCTTTCTCTTTAAACTCTGTGGGAAATGGAGACGCTAGTGCACCTTAGTCTGTGTCAGGATTCACTGACTGTGGAGGTTTGTGGGGTTAACGGAAACCATCAAGCTGGTGCCATTGGAGTGGATGTTGAAACAGGGTGTGGAGTGTCCACACATGCGTGTGTGTGTGTGTGTGTGTGTGTGTGTGTGTTGGACTGTGCTGGTGATGTGGCCTTGTGCTCAGATGTAGTCTGTCTGTCCCTGCAGAACTGGAGGGGAAGGAAAGATGGCTACACACTCTGCTGCATGGATTACGTAGGTTCACACACACACACACACACACACACACACACACACATACATACACACACACCTCATGTAGTCAGAAATGTCAAACTGGAGGTTTGAATGTGCGTTTCCCTGTCAGTGTTTTGGTTTGTGGTTTTGTTTGTTTGTTTGTTTGTTTGTTTTGCTGGAGGGATGTTGTTGTTTCTTTTGTAAAAACTGCCTGAATCTGATCCGTTTGATCCGTCTGATGTGTGTGGATTAGCTGTTCTGGATCCCGTTTGCTCTGGTGAGGTAATGTGGTCGCTTGTGCAGACGCTGTGCAGGAGTGAGACACACAGGTGCCTGTTGACACCGCTGAGCCTCCTGCTGTCCGTGGACACCCGCTCAAATGGAGACGACCTGAAACTCACTGTCCTGCAGGCAGTCATGTGCAAAATGTGCTCACGCTCTGTGTGTGTATGTGTGCGTATGTGCATGTGTGTGTGTGCAGATAAGTCCCAGGCGTTCTCTCCCCTGGCTGACTTTAAGAAGGCCCCAGGCGCGGATGATGTCAGAGCTGTGGGCGTGAGCCGGGCTGTGATGCCAGCGTACCAGCTTCCCAGAGATGTGGCTAAGCTCAGCCATGAACAGCTGCTGCAGTACACCTCCTGTAAGACATGCTGGACCTGCTCCACCCATCCATACTAACCTTAACCCAAGACATGCTGCTGCAGTACACCTCCTGTAAGACATGCTGACCTGCTCCACCCATCCATACTAACCTTAACCCACCCGTACTGCAGTACACCTCCTGTAAGACATGCTGGACCTGCTCCACCCATCCATACTAACCTTAACCCACCCGTACTGCAGTACACCTCCTGTAAGACATGCTGGACCTGCTCCACCCATCCATACTAACCTTAACCCACCCTCCTGTAAGACATGCTGGACCTCCTCCACCCATCCATACTAACCTTAACCCACCCGTACTGCAGTACACCTCCTGTAAGACATGCTGGACCTGCTCCACCCATCCATACTAACCTTAACCCACCCGTACTGCACACTACACCTCCTGTAAGACATGCTGGACCTGCTCCACCCATCCATACTAACCTTAACCCAGCCGTACTGCAGTACACCTCCTGTAAGACATGCTGGACCTGCTCCACCCATCCATACTAACCTTAACCCACCCGCAGTCCACACCACCTCCTGTAAGACATGCTGGACCTGCTCCACCCATCCATACTAACCTTAACCCACCCGTACCGCAGTACACCTCCTGTAAGACATGCTGGACCTCCATACTAACCTTAACCCACCCGCTCCACCCATCCATCCACTAACCTTAACCCACCCTGCACTACTGCATGTACCTGCTACACCTCCTGTAAGACATGCTGGACCTGCTCCACCCATCCATACTAACCTTAACCCACCCGTACTGCAGTACACCTCCTGTAAGACATGCTGGACCTGCTCCACCCATCCATACTAACCTTAACCCACCCGTGCTTTAACTGCCCCACCCATACTGCAGTACCCCTCCTGTAAGAGATGCTTTAACTGCCCCACCCATACTGCAGTACACCTCCTGTAAGAGATGCTTTAACTGCCCCACCCATACTGCAGTACCCCTCCTGTAAGAGATCCTGTAAGAGATGCTTTAACTGCCCCACCCATACTGCAGTACCCCTCCTGTAAGAGATGCTTTAACTGCCCCACCCATACTGCAGTACCCCTCCTGTAAGAGATGCTTTAACTGCCCCACCCATACTGCAGTACCCCTCCTGTAAGAGATGCTTTAACTGCCCCACCCATACCCCCCTCCTGTAAGAGATGCCCCCCATACTGCAGTACCCTCCTGTACCTGCCCCACCCATCCTGTAAGAGATGCTTTAACTGCCCCACCCATACTGCAGTACCCCTCCTGTAAGAGATGCTTTAACTGCCCCACCCATACTGCAGTACCCCTCCTGTAAGAGATGCTTTAACTGCCTGCCCCCCCTGTAAGAGATACTGCAGTACCCCTCCTGTAAGAGATGCTTTAACTGCCCCACCCATGCTGCAGTACCTCTCCTGTAAGAGATGCTTTAACTGCCCCAGCCATCCAGTTCATCTGGTCATTACTCATTAACTCAGACATCTCTTCTTTATTAGTGAATTTTCTGTCTCTCTTTCTATCTGTCTCTCTCTCTCTCTCTCTGTGTCTCTCTCTCTGTGTCTCTCTCTCTGTTTAAGGGCTGAAGTGAGTTGTACTGCTTAATTATGAAAATGTGTAATTGCCGTGATGATTATAGCAGTAATCGTCTACTTTGATGCACCAAAGATGTGATGAGTGTGTGTGTGTGTGTGTGTGTGTGTGTGTGTAGCTCTCCAACAGCAGGAGAGGCTGGCTGCTGTTAGGCCCCTCCCCATCCCTGACCCGCCTCCTCTCATCTCCTCTGCTAAACCAGGAGGCTCCATCACACAGGTACAGCCCACCTCTCTCCCCGCGGCCTCCAGCTCCTCCTGCGGCCACGGAACTGTGTGTAAATGCTGTGTGTGTGTGTGTGTGTGTTCCAGGGTACCCCAGTACAGATGCATAGCCCAGCCCATGGCTCAGAGCACACCAAACACTCTGTACCAGGCCCTGTGTCTCACCCCTGGGTGGAGCAGCGGAAGCTCGGTAGGGGTGTGTGTGTGTGTGTGTGTGTGGGAGAGGAAGATGGGGAGGCGAATCACGTAGTCAGACGTGTGTGTACATATTACATATGTTGTATCTCAACTCCTGACGTGTGTGTGTGTGTGTCAGGTGGCTTCCCCGTGGTGAAGCAGGAGCAGCTGTCTCCACGTAGCTCCTCCACCTCTCAGGCTGAGAATCTCTCCATGGCGGCTACAGCCCACGAGAGCTCCTCCGCCCGCGGTTGGTGCTGCCCTCTACCACGTCTCACATGCTTATGCGCACGCTGGGCGGGGGGGTTAAAGGGGGGGTGTGAGCTCACACTCAGAGTCCTGCCGCCTTCCCCCGTGATTTAATCCACTCTGCCTGCTGAGATTATGAACTAATCCAGATGAGGAGCAGAATCCAGAACAGGGGCGGATCTACTCTCAGTCTTAGCTCTGCATC
This sequence comes from Brachyhypopomus occidentalis, assembly GCA_020368025.1. Classification (NCBI taxonomy): domain Eukaryota; kingdom Metazoa; phylum Chordata; class Actinopteri; order Gymnotiformes; family Hypopomidae; genus Brachyhypopomus; species Brachyhypopomus occidentalis. Next base: position 1,989,032 of record JAGXOD010000035.1, on the reverse strand, counting down.
TCTGGGGAGGAAAGAGGAAAGTTCCCCTCAGCACAGATGTGAAGGAGCAGGAATAAGTCTGCTTTGGATTGGTTCTGAAAGTGTGTGTGTGTGTTTCAGGGCCTATGCCAGTTGTACAGGGTGGCAGCATCACTAAAGGTCTGCCAGGCACACGTGTGCACCAAGAACCTCCCATATCATATCGTGGAGGCTCCATTACTCAGGTAAGGGTGTGTGTGTGTGTGTGGGGTTCTGGTACTCGGGTAAGGGTGGGTGTGTGTGTGTATGGGGTTCTGGTACTCTGGTAAGGGTGTGTGTGTGTGTGTGGGGTTCTGGTACTCTGGTAAGGGTGTGTGTGTGTGTGTGTGTGTGTGTGGTGTGTGGTGTGGGTTCTGGTACTCAGGTAAGGGTGTGTGTGTGTGTGTGGGTTCTGGTACTCTGGTAAGGGTGTGTGTGTGTGTGTGTGTGGGGTTCTGGTACTCAGGTAAGGGTGTGTGTGTGTGTGTGTGTGGTTCTGGTACTCTGGTAAGGGTGTGTGTGTGTGTGTGTGGGGGGTTCTGGTACTCTGGTAAGGGTGTGTGTGTGTGTATGGGGTTCTGGTGTGTGTGTGTGTGTGTGTGGGGTTCTGGTACTCTGGTAAGGGTGGGTGTGTGTGTGTGTGTGTGTGTGTGGGGTTCTGGTACTCTGGTAAGGGTGTGTGTGTGTGTGTGTGTGTGTGTGTGTTGGTACTCTGGTACTCTGTGTGTGTGTGTGTGTGTGTGTGTGTGTGTGTGTGTGGGTAAGGGTGTGTGTGTGTGTGTGTGGGGTTCTGGTACTCTGGTAAGGGTGTGTGTGTGTGTGTGTGTGTGTGTGTATGGGGTTCTGGTACTCTGGTAAGGGTGTGTGTGTGTGTGTGTGTGTGTGTGTGCTGGTACTCTGGTAAGGGTGTGTGTGTGTGTGTGTGTGTGTGTGTATGGGGTTCTGGTACTCTGGTAAGGGTGTGTGTGTGTGTGTGTGTATGGGGTTCTGGTACTCTGGTAAGGGTGTGTGTGTGTGTGTGTGGGTGTGTGTCTGGTGGGTGTGTGTGTGTGTGTGTGTGTGTGTGTGGGGTTCTGGTACTCTGGTAAGGGTGTGTGTGTGTGTGTGTGTGTGTGGTACTCTGGTAAGGGTGTGTGTGTGTGTGTGTGTGTATGGGGTTCTGGTACTCTGGTAAGGGTGTGTGTGTGTGTGTGTGTGTGTGTGTGTGTGTGTGTGTGTGTGTGTGGGGTTCTGGTACTCTGGTAAGTGTGTGTGTGTGTGTGTGTGTGTGTGTGTGTGGGGTTCTGGTACTCAGGTAAGGGTGTGTGTGTGTGTGTGGGGGGTTCTGGTACTCTGGTAAGGGTGTGTGTGTGTGTGTGTGTGTGTGTGTGTGTGTGTGTGTGTGTGTGTGTGGTGGTGTGGGTGTGTGTGTGTGTGTGTGTGTGTGTGGTTCTGGTACTCTGGTAAGGGTGTGTGTGTGTGTGTGGGTGTGTGGTGTGGGTGTTGTGTGTGTGTGTGTGTGTGTGTGTGTGTGTGTGTGTGGGTGTGTGTGTGTGTGTGTGTGTGTGTGTGTGTGTGTGTGTGTGTGTGTGTGTGTGTGTGTGTGTGTGTGCCCCCTACAGCACAATGTGACAGTAGTGGTGTCTTATCTACACTCTGTTGCTATAGTGATGGGTACACACTGTTCCCTGCATTTATTAAAGTGTTTACACATTTACTCTGTACACCACTGTGGCTGAACACACACACACACACACACACACACACACACACACCATCTCCCACATTCTCCTTTTGCCACTCACACGTCTGTGAGAGCCTGTGTGTGATGTGCTCGGGGAAGATTCACAGATGAAGCTTTTCTGGTCCGGTTCAGCTGATGCAGACGGAGCTCACGTGCTCACACACTTGCACACATGCAGATTCATTCAGCTCTGCCCATTTGGTCCTATAGAGTCCCTGCTGCACACGGAGTGTTAAATACGCCCTTACGGTGCCAAGGGTCAAGGGTCAAGTCCTGCTCTAAATCTCAGCCTGTCCCCTGCACACACACGGTGCATCCTGTCCCCTGCACCTGAACACATTCCTCCATGTCTGTTTATCAAGAGTAATTAAGAGTTCTTGAGAGGGTGCAGCATGTGGCGTTTAAAGACACGAGAAGCTGTCTCACACACACACACCTGCTCCTTTCCTCTCTCGTATTGTATTACACATGCTATTTCTGAGTATTCTGGTCCCATGACACTGTAATGAGTAATGCGTTTGTCTCTGTGTGTGTGTGTGTGTGTGACAGGGCACCCCGGCCGACGTGCTGTATAAAGGCACCCTCACCAGGCTGATCACGGAGGAGAGTCCCAGTAGGGACAGGGGCCGCGAGGACGCGCCCACCAAGGGCCACGTCGTGTACGAAGGCATCAGTGGCCACATCGTCTCCTACGACCGTCAGTGCAGTCACACGCAGTCACACACACCTCACACATCACACACACCTCACACATACATCACAAACGCATCGCTAATTGGCGCAGACGCACCTACTGCAGCTCTCGGCGGCGTCATGTCCGCTCACGTGCGTCGTATCTGCGCGTTTTAGGGACCCCTAACCCCAAGGAGGAAGGCAGGGCAGAGGTGCTGAGCCTCAAACGCCCCTATGATGTCATGGAGGGGGGCATCTCCCGCGCTCTGCCCTTGCGCGACACCCTGACCACAGCCGAGGGTAAAGCACAGGCGTAACACTCCGCGTCCCACACTGCACTCCGCCTCACTGGCTGCTTTAACACACACGTCTCTCTTGTGCTTCCGGAAACCCGTGCAGGTCTGATGGGCAGAGCGATGCCGCAGGAGAGAGACAGTCCTCATCCACACCACGTCCGCGGCTCCATCTCTCAGGGTGGGTGTCTCTGGGTGGCACACGCTCACACCGTGTGAGCAGCGCCCATGACAAGACCAGCAAACAGAACTGCTCGCTTTCAAACGGCTGTTAACACACACACACACACACACACACACACACACACACACGAACAGATAATGTTACCCATGCCCCAGATTAACTGCATAGTGAGAGTGACCTCTAGATCTGTTAATGTAACCCCACTTCTCAAATTCACATAGCTTTATGAATTCGCAACTGTTGCCAAAGCGATCTCTCTCTCTCTCTCTCTCTCTCTCTCTCTCTCTCTCTCTCCCTCTCCCTCTCTCCCCCTCCCTCTCTCAGGCATTCCCCGTCATGTGGAGTCCCAGGACGAGTATCTGCGGCGGGAGCCCAAGCAGCTGAAGCGTGAGATGTCTCCGCCCCCTCGTGGCTCCGCCCTGGGCCCCGACCCCCTTAAGGCGCGCTCGCACGACAGCCTCGTGCCCACAGTCAAAGAGCTGGGGCGCTCTATCCACCTCATACCACCAGAGGGCGTGTTAATGAGCAAACCCTCAAAAGAGGGCTCGATCACACAGGTAATACAGCTTGCAGAACTTGTATTTGTGTGTGTGTGTGTGTGTGTGTGTGTGTGTGTGTGTGAGAAATGGGAAAAAAAAAAAAAGAACATTCTTTGTTAGCTCATAAATGACATGCTGGAAACCCCGCCCACTCTGTGCAGGGCACGCCCCTCAAGCAGGAGCCGTCCACCAAACGTCACGACGTGCGCTCCATCATCTCCAGCTCCCCCCGCCCCGCCTACGGGGGCCTCCCCCCCCACATGGACCTGCGGCCCGAGCACCGGCCGTCCGAGCGCGGCCGCTACGAGGACGTGAGCCCCAAGGGGCGTCCCAGCGCGGTGGTGAGCACCTCCAGCTGCCTGGCCCGCACCTCCCCCCTGGCCCTGGGGCCGGAGCAGAGCTCCAAGGCTCACCACAGCCCCGTGGGCTACGAGGAGGCCAAGAGGAGCAGCTACCCAGCACCGTCACACAGGGGGTCACCACTGTCCAGCAGAGACGCCCCACAGAGGACGCACGAAGGTGCAGAGAGCACACACACACACACACACACACACACACACACACAGACCTTAAACCTAGACACTGAGACACCTTATTCCCTACATGGAGATATGCAGGGCTGAGATTCTGAAACGTTGGGTTTACATTTACATTTACATTTACGGCATTTAGCAGACGCTCTTATCCAGAGTTAATTGAGTATGTTAGAGCAGTTGATTCCCTTGTGTTTCACCTTTTTAAATATAACTCAAATATCGAATCATTGCTTCATAGATTGATGCATCATATTGTAGTGAAGCCTAAAGTTTGCACATGCATGTTCTCTCTCACTCTCCCATTCTCTCACTCTACCTCTCTCATTCTCTCTCTATCTTTCTCATTCTCTCTCTCTCTCTTTCTCCCTTACTTGTACACCAACATCGGCACTATAATCACACGATGCTAGAATATACTGTGTACTAGTATGTGTCCTGAGTGACACCCCCACGTCTGCCTCTGCCCCCCCCCCCCAGGTTCTGGTAAGGGTCCCCAGCAGGAGAGGAAGGCCACGCCCACTCCTAGGGAGGGGGGCTCCACAAAGCCGCCCCTGCCGGGTGTGTCTGACCACACTGCCTCTCTGGCCTACGAGCGGCTCCTGCAGGGCTTGGGACCAGATATGTACCGTGGCCCAATTCCCCTGACCTTTGACCCTGCTGCCCTGCCCCGAGGCATCCCCATCGACCCAGGTAACACACACACACACACACACACGTTCAGTCACCTGTTATGCAGCATTATCTGTAATGTGCTGTACTGTAGACCTCTCCAGTAATATCAAGTGTATGTGTTATGCCCCAGCTGCCTACTACCTGCCCCGGCACCTGGCCCCTGCCCCGGGCTACCCCCACCCCTACTCCCCCTACCTCATCCGGGGTTTTCCCGACACGGCGGCCCTGGAGAACCGGCACACGCTCTTCACCGACTACATCACCTCCCAGCAGATGCACCAGTGGCCGGCAGCAGCCATGGCCCAGAGACCAGACCTCCTACGGGGGCTCACACCCCGGGAACAGCCCCTCAGCCTGCCCTACTCACCCACACCACGGGGTACTCACACACACACACACACACACACACACACACCCCGGGAACAGCCCCTCAGCCTGCCCTACTCACCCACACCACGGGGTACTCACACACACACACACACACACACACACTCTGGGAACAGCCCCTCAGCCTGCCCACCCCACACCACGGGTACCTGCCACACACACACACACACCCCCGGAACCCCTCAGCCTGCCCTACTCACCCACACCACGGGGTACACACACACACACACACACACACCCCGAACAGCCCCTCAGCCTGCCCTACTCACCCACACCACGGGGTACTCACACACACACACACACACACACACACCGGGAACAGCCCCTCAGCCTGCCCTACTCACCCACACCACGGGGTACTCACACACACACACACACACACACACACACACCACCCTTACCTGAGTACCACACACACACACACACACACACACCCCTCAGCCTGCCCTACACCCACACCACGGGGTAACAGCCCCTCAGCCTGCCCTACTCACCCACCCACACCACACACACACACACACACACTCACACACACACACACACACACACACCCCTGGAACAGCCCCTCAGCCTGCCCTACTCACCCACACCACGGGGTACTCACACACACACACACACACACCCCGGGAACAGCCCCTCAGCCTGCCCTACTCACCCACACCACGGGGTACTCACACACACACACACACACACACCCCCCCTCAGCCTGCCCTACTCACCCACACCACGGGGTACTCACACACACACACACACACACACCCTGGGAACAGCCCCTCAGCCTGCCCTACTCACCCACACCACACTCACACACACACACACACACACACACACAGCCCCTCAGCCTGCCCTACTCACCCACACCACGGGGTACTCACACACACACACACACACACCGGGAACAGCCCCTCTCACACACACACACACACACACACACACACACACAGTTCAAAATGCACCCAACACCAATCTGTTATGTAACTGTCTGATGTCCCCCTGTCTCTGCCTGTCCCCTGTGCCCAGGATCATCTGCATCACCCATGGACCGCATTACGTACATCCCAGGGACATCCAGCACCTTTCAGAGCCGAGCCTACACCACCTCCCCAATCTCACCAGGTGCGTACATCTCACACACACACACACACACACACACACTCAGGGACAGATGGATACACACACACACAGGAACGCAGCTACAGACACTTGACATACAGTGGCAGGGACAGACAGATGCACACAGACAGGTATCTGCATCAGCACCTCACGTGTTTAATGTGTCTGCATGTCGCACGTCTAACATGACCGTGTTTTCTTGGCCGTCAGTGGGAAGCTCTCACATAAGCAAACTCCAGAGCACCTCAGCGTCATCCGAGCGGGAACGCGAGAGAGACCGGGAGCGGGAAAGAGACCGCGAGAGAGAGAGGGAAAGAGACCGCGAGAGAGAGAGGGAAAGAGACCGCGAGCGAGAGAGAGACCGCGAGCGAGAGAGAGAGAGGGAGCGGGAGAGGGAACGAGACAGAGAGAGAGAGCGAGAGAAGTCTCTCAGCCATGGCAATGTGGAACACGCCCCCATATGGAGACCAGGTACCTCATCCTGTCCAATCATGTCGTTTTACTTTCACATGCTCTTGGTCCAGTGGCTAATGTACATGTTAATGTAACAGTCCTGCATAAAGTAACGTGGAACATGACCTGGCGTGACCTGCGGTCTGTGGCGTTCATCCCCGCGCGTCTAAGCCCTCTTTGACTGTTCCGCTCTCTGCCCCGCCCCCTCCAGGAGCAGCCGAGCAGACAGGCGGCAGCAGCTCCAGCTCGCGCCCGTCCTCCCTCCCGTACGGCCACCAGGTGTCGCCACTGAGCCCGCGGCCCCAGGAGAGCCTGCAGCAGAGGCCCAGCGTGCTCCACAACACCAACTCCAAGAGCCTGCCCAGTGCAGAGCACGCCAACCCCTCCGTGCTGCGGTAGGGGCCCACACACACACACACACACACACACACACACACACCTCGCTGGGGTCCAGCTCCACGTGGTCCGTCACAGAACCATGCAGTGCGCGTGAAACGACACGTTTCTCATGACGATTCGGTTGGATGGCTTTGTTACAGTTTGAACGTTTGAACCCGGCTAGGTAGCTAACTCGCCGGTCTGCGTTCCTGCTGAGGCGTCTTCTGAAAAGACTTTTCATACTGTCAAGTCACAAACCCAGGAGTTTCTGCCGTAGAGATGAGGCCTTAGAAACGATTTAGAAGGTCTTTCAAATGTTATTGAAATGAACCTCGGTATTACTGCATGTACCCTGCGCTCTTCAAGACGTGAGATATAATTAGCGCTCTTCTCGTCTCTGCTCTTCAAGCACAGACGCTGAAGTGTTAGCGCGAGACAACAGCGCTAGACGTGTCTGACACGTGCTGCTTCACGAGTAACCCTCACCAGAAGTGGAGTGCTAGTCCCAATTTACTCATTTACTAAATTTATATATTCATTCATTCATTCATTATCCGTACCGCTTATTCCCGCTAGTCGGGGTCACGGGGGGGCTGGAGCCAATCCCAGCATCTCTGGGTGAAGGCAGGGTACACCATGGGCAGTTCGCCAGTCCACCACATGGCCAACACGCACACACACACTCACACCTACGGGCAATCTAGAGTGACCAATCAACCTAAGATGCATGTCTTTGGACTGTGGGAGGAAACCGAGTACCCGGAGAAAACCCACGCAGGCACAGGGAGAACATGCAAACTCCACACAGAGCAGCCCAGACCGAGAATCGAACCCAGACCGCCTTGCTGTGAGGCGACAGTGCTAACCACCACACCACCATGCCGCCCCTAAATTTATATATTTAGAAAATATATTTTTATTTTTCATTTTATCTAGAAAAAAACAATTGCTCATCCTTTTGGAATATTGTAATTGATTGTGATGACATTTGGACATTGCAGAATTAAAGCTGCTGATTGGCTGTGAGCAGATTAGTGCAGTGTGGTTGGGACCTGCAGCCTGTAGGACTGGAGAAGCCCAGATCTGGAGGGCGTGGCCTCTACCAGATCTGGAGGGCGTGGCCTCTACCAGATCTGGAGGGCGTGGCCTCTACCAGATCTGGAGGGCGTGGCCTCTACCGGCTCGAGAAACACGGGTCTAGAGCCCAGCAGAGCTTAGAAATGCATCTCCATCCCTGCCGTCGTAATTAAGAGTGTGTTGCTTCTCCTCAGGTCAGTGCCACAGGGCTCCTTGCGCTATCAGGCGTACAGTGGGCACCTCCAGAGGGCGGGTGTGCCTGGGGATGCGTACCCCACCGCCCCAGACCCCGGCATGGCCAAAGAGCTCGCCCGGGAGGCCTCCAAGAGCCAGGGCCGCGGGGCTGTGCCCAAGCACCAGGACCTCTCCTCCTCCAAGGGTGAGCCCAAGAGGACCAGCCCCAGCAGGGCCCCCTGCTACCCGTCCCCCTACGGCCCCGCCACCACCACCCACATGGGCCTGGTGCCGGGCCGAGGGCACCCCCTGCTGGCCCTCGAGAGCGGCGCGTCTCCGGCGGTGGCAGGCCGCGGCGGAGAGAGCGTGGTCAGCACGCCGAGTAGGGAAAAGACTCAAAACAAAGTGATGTCCATACAGGAACAAGAGCTGCACGCACTCGGTAAGACGGCCACGACAGCCGCCAGCTTCATAAACGCCGTCATCATGCGTCAAGTTTCTTGTGATGCAGGGATGCCAGAGATTGGTGCGCTGGGGCCCAACGGCACCTGCGACGGTAAGACGCTCTGGTAACCTGGGGTTGTTGTAACCCCGCCCCCTCCTGCAGCTCCTCCCATTTGCCTGATACCCCGCCTCCCCCTCCCAGTGCGCCTCTGGCGTAGTGCACGTGTATGGTGGATGGCACTGATCAGAATCGGACAAGGTTTTGGCAAATATTAGTAGGCCAAGGGTTTTATTAGTTAACAATAAATACAATGTAAGAAAAAAATCTATCCAGGACCAGGAAACTAATCAGTGAGAGGCAGGTGGTTAGTTTTAAGGGCTCTCTCCCTCAGCCTTCATGCCACCTGCTTCTCTGCTGTGCTTTTCATACAAGTGTATTCATCTTTTTGGGGGATTTGTGAAAACGTGTGTTGCTTGGATGGGGAGGTGCTGTTGGGTAGTTAGTGTTTGGGTAGCTGTGTGTGGGAGGCGTAGTAATGGAGCCTTACTGCTACCTCACACGGGAAGACCACTGCGTTTTACCTCACACCAGCATGGGAGTATAGCAGAGCAGGGGCGGGGCTTGGGCCCGGAGCATTTACATTTACGGCATTTAGCAGACGCTCTTATCCAGAGCGGAGCAGGGGCGGGGCTTGGGGCAGGAGCAGGGGCGGGGCTTGGGCCCGGAGCAGGGGCGGGGCTTGGGGCAGGACCCTGCATGGCCATCTGCTCGGGCTGCTCCTCACACTCATTTGTATGGAGGCTGTTGCGCAAATGGAAAACACGTTTTGTCTTCTGCCTCTGCTTTGTTTTTTTAGTTTTAATTTGTTTACATGTGGCTCTGCTGCACTTAATTAAAGGATGGGTTCAGTAGAATTGAACCAAATGAGTTCACCTGGTGTTTGCAGTAGACGCCTGTCTTGATTATTCTGTTGGGAATTTGTCCTCCTTTACATGTAAAACCAAGTCTCCCTGAACATTGAGCTCATCACAGGTTTACGATTATACAGCCCTAGAAATCCTGCAGGGCTCCCAGAGAGGAGATACGTGTCCCCCGCACAACAGCCGCCTCTGTGGATGAGATTTGGTTCAAGAGCACAGAACCTTCCCTTTAACCACAGCTGCCTCTAATCAGGGAGGAACAGGATGTGGATGCTTCTGTGCCCACTCAAACACTGCACTAACGTCCTGGTGTGTGTGTGTGTGTGTGTGTGTGTGTTGTGTCCACTCTAAAGCCCAGCAGAAGGCTCTGGACCAGCACGGGCTGTATGTGCCTCCAGAGGAGAGACTCTCCCCCAGCCAGCAGTCTGCTTCCCCCACCATGAAGGGCTCCCAAAGGGTGGTGACGCTAGCCCAGCACATCAGTGTAAGTCTCTCCTCCTGTGTGTGTGTGTGTGTGTGTGAGTGTGTGTGTGTCTGTCTGTGTGTCTGTCTCTGTCTGTGTGTCTGTCTGTCTGTGTGTCTGTATGTCTGTGTGTGTGTGTGTGTGTGTGTGTATACACACTCACCCCACCGTGTCCTCTGATTGGTGAATCCCCATCTGTCCTGCATGCCAGGAGGTGATTAAGAAGGACTACATGCGGCAGTCTCAGCAGAGCCAGCCAGGCAGCCAGGTGGGGGCCCAGCCGTCCCTGCAGCCCGTGTTTGGCTACCACAGCTCCCCCGTGCTGGACCTCACACGACCTCCCAGCGCCCTGCAGGACCAGGCGCCCTGCGAGGCCAGCGCCTCCGCCCGCTACACCCCCGACAGCTCCATGTCTGACAGGGACAGGATGAGGGACAGGTGAGGACACGCCGTCATCTCGGAGCCTCCGTATGGCCACGGAACATAGCCAGAGACATGCTGACTCCGTGTGTGTGTGTGTGTCCACACAGGTCTCCTCCTCAAAGTAAAGTGTCCCCAGTGAGTCTGTCTGCTGAATGCATTGAGCCTGTCTCACCAGCAGGGGGCTTGTCTGAGTCAGAGTCCCAGGGCGCAACCTGCCCCGGCGATCAAGCAGACCAGGGGTAAAACAACACACACACACACTGAAGTGAATGTTACCCATTTCCCAGAGGGTGTAGATAGGTGCTGAGTAACTGGTCTGGTCTGGTCCGTTAGACTGGGATCCCGCTCACCATCTAGCTCCCAGCCGCCGGCCTTCTTCAGCAAACTGACTGAGAACAACTCCGCCATCGTAAAGAGCAAGAAGGAGATGATCAAGAAGATGGTGGTTGGCAGTGAGGCTGAATTCAGTGAGTTGCTACCTCCTCTCAAATCTCCTTTTGGCTTGGTCAGGAAGGCCACTGGTCAGGAAGGCCATTGGTCCTTGAAGTTTGGCCACCAATCGTTTTCTTTCGTTATACCATGGTCTTCATCCTCCACCTCTTTTCTGTGCTTGTGTTAGACTCTGGCCAGCCAGGGACGGAGATCTTCAACATGCCTGCCTCCACCACCGCGGGTGAGACTCAGGACCTCTCTCCAGACGCACATGCACCTTATCACACACCTCTCAACAGGGCGTGGCCTACTCAGACCCAGGTCTCGTACAGGGCGTGGCCTACTCAGACCCGGGTCTCGTACAGGGCGTGGCCTACTAAGACCAGGGTCTCGTACAGGGCGTGGCCTACTCAGACCCGGGTCTCGTACAGGGCGTGGCCTACTCAGACCCGGGTCTCGTACAGGGCGTGGCCTACTCAGACCCGGGTCTCGTACAGGGCGTGGCCTACTCAGACCCAGGTCTCGTACAGGGCGTGGCCTACTCAGACCCGGGTCTCGTACAGGGCGTGGCCTACTCAGACCCAGGTCTCGTACAGGGCGTGGCCTACTCAGACCCAGGTCTCGTATGCTATCAGTCACTGTAAAAACACAATTAAACAGAAAAGTAGCAAATGAGTTGTCAGGAGAAACGAACTCCACTTGGATAAGTGTGATAAATGGTATGTTCTCTCTCTCTCCCTCTCTCTCTCTCTCCCCCTCTCCCTCTCCCTCCCCCCCCAGGGCCGGTGAGTGTGCGCCCTCACCCCCCTCCTGACACCGGGGGCAACACCATTGGTCTGGAGGCCATCATCCGTAAAGCCCTCATGGGTAAATACGACGACCAGGCAGACGAGCGTTCCCCTGCCAGTGCCGTGACCTCCCTGGGCTCCACAGCGCCCCCTGCTGCAGACCCGCGCTCAGAAGACTCCTACTCGCTGCCTGGTACGCGCGCACTCGCCCCCACACCAGCCCTGCACTCCCTGTGCTGGCGCCCAGCACCAAGCGTGTCGGGCCTTAACATGACCTCTGACCTGACCTCTGACCTGCTGCTGTGTGCCGCAGGTAAACCGAAGAGCGGCGGGCGTCCTAACGGCAGGAAGACCAAGTCTCCCGGGCCTGGACTGTCTGGAGGAGAGAGACCCTCCTCTGTCTCGTCTGTCCACTCTGAGGGAGACTGCAGCCGCCGCACCCCACTGACCAGCAGAGTGTGGGAGGATAGACCCTCATCAGCAGGTACACACACACACACACACACACACACACACACACGCGCGCGGACCTGGTCGTGCTCCCTCACACCTTCACGTGCTCCACCAAGAGGTTTCCTTCTCTCTCCCCCTCTACAGGCTCCACCCCTTTCCCCTGTAACCCCTTCACCATGCAGATGTGTCTGCCCGGCGGGGTGATGTCTGGCCCCTCCCCCACCCACCCTGGCCTCACTGGCCCCGCCCAAGGACGCACCTGGGACGAAGAGCCTAAACCACTGCTCTGCTCTCAGTACGAGACGCTGTCAGACAGCGAGTGAACACACACACACACACACACACAGTTTTTTCTGGCTTGTTTAAACAGGGACGTTCTCACACACGCACACACATTCTCACATGGTCATTGATACACATATATAATGAAAGCACACGCATACATGGCCTACATGCAGGTGGATATGCACACTATCATACTGAACCTCTCGAAACAGGTCTTGTGTTCCAGTATACCTCTCCGCAGTGTACACACGCACGCACACACACCTCAAACTGATCCCGTTCAATCAGTAGTACGTGAATGTGGCATACTCCTGTAGCCTGCGTATGTGTGTGTGTGTGTGTGTGTGTGTGCGTGCATGCGTGTGTTTTTAATGAATTGATTAGCATGTTTCTCTGTACATTTTTGTGCACACGCACACCAATATTAGCGTGTGCCATCACTCATAGGACAAATCACTGGTGGTGGTGGTGTGTGTGTTTTTAAAAACTAATTTCTTTATTTTGCTGGCTCATGGTGTCTCTTCTTGTGTCGTGATGTTGAGTGTTGGAGTCAAAATGCTCAGGATCCAGCAGAGCGCCATCACCTTCCTGTCTGCTCTGTGGGGGGAGAACACACACACGCACACACACACACGCACACACACGCACACACACTGTCCTTTACCTCTCTGTGCTGTCACATCCAGGCTTCACACCTTCATACATGCAAACTCACACACTCACTCACACACACACACACACACACACACTGTCCTTTACCTCTCTGTGCAGTCACACCCATTTTCACACCCTTTGGGGGGGATTTTCCCCTTCATACATGCAAACACACACACACACACACACTGTGAGGCAAAACTGTGGCTATGCATCTAAAATCTTGGCTGCTGGTGTCTCTGCATTGCACCCATACTGAGTCAGGACGGATTTGTGATTAAGCCACTTCACATTGGGGTGCGTGCGTGCGTGTGTGCGTGCATTACTACGCCTGCATTTCGCATGAATTCTTTGACTGGGACAAAGAACCAGTTTCAGTATTCATTGGTTATTCTTTTGTGAAGTATGTAAGGACAATCTAGTCCAATATTGTTGAATACATGCTAATGAAGTCAAGTGTGTGTGTATATACTGTATATATAATAGTGTTTTAGTTTGATTTTACTTGTTATTTTTCACTGATTTGCTACGTTAAGGGGCGTCTACGTGGGTGGGCCATATCGCTAGTTTACAGGGTACACGGCGTCGGTTCTCCATGGCGTCTTGCCTGTTGCTCTGAATCGTCTCCGCCATTGACGTTTTCTTTCTGTTTGCTCTTGTTTGATTGTCACAAAAGCTGAAACATTTGTTGTGTTGTCACTAATTTTGATTACTTTTCTATATGAACCATGTTTGTAAACACAGTGGGTTTTGTTTTGTTTGTTTGGGGGGGGGGGGTTTGCTTTGGGTTTGTTTTTGTTTGTTTTTTATTTTGTCTATTAAGCACTTGCCCAGCAAAACGGATCTTATCGCCGTTCTGGATGGAGACTTAAAACAAATGTAACTTGCTAGATTTACACATTTATTTGTTTATTGTTTTGTGGGGTGGGCTGGAGGTTTGGTTGTGTTTCTACTTCTTTCTTGCATGCCACCTGTTCAGTTAAAACCATCCAGCACTCTGGTGACAATCGCAGGGGGAGGAGCCCTAGGGGCGTGGCCAGCCGGCCGGACAGTGGCCATCACAAAGGAAGCTGCTTCAGTGCGTTTCCCACGGCCCCGCCCACGTCTCCTCCCCCCCCAACGACCACCTCACGCCAGCCCCACACACACTTACTCACATACACGCGTGTGCACACACACACACACACACACCCCTCTGCTGGCTATAAGAGACTTGTAGGGGAAATTGAGCTGAATCATAGCCATGCTGGTCTGGAGGAGGAGAGCTGCTCTGGAGCACCTGGATCAGAGATGGGAAGCATTCACTCTATGGCAATGGGTGGATTATAGTTAGAGGACCCTGATCTCAGATCAGCTGTTCTGTGTGTGTCTTTTCCCACTTCTCCTATGGACCTTAGAGACTTTAACCCTGCGAAACAGAGGGACAGCACCTCAGCCCACATGGACTGGATTTCTTAGGGGTGGGGTGTTCTCCATATTCCTCGAACCAACCTAAGCACCTCATATTGGATTGTGTAATCCCTTCCTGTTGAGTTTAAAAAGAGAATGATACAAACCAGTTGCCATTTGATCCACACATGACTGAAGTTCAACCTATCGAGTGGCTACGCACACATTTTGGGCTCGTCTCCCCGACCCCCCCCCCCAGTCTGGGTCGTAGAATAGCTCGGTGCTCACACCCAGGCTCGGCCCGTCAGGTTTTCACATGCTGCTCAAAGCAGAACCTTCTTGCTAGTGCAGCTTCTCCAACGGTTCCTCGGTCTGCATCTGTTCCACTGAACGGGTCATTGGCCTCGAAGGCACTCATTCTCATTCTGTTGGTTTGCATGCACATTAGATATAAGGAATCCTTTTTATATTATTATTATTGTTATTAGACCTTTATTCGCTACACTGTCCAATCAAAAGCGATTCATCTACTCTGGGGTGGGTGGGATATATACACATTTACTGCTGTTCCTCATGTTGTTGGCAGTGGGGGTGATTTTCTGGACATGGTATTAAGGGTTGGACTTCTAGCGGGAAGTGTTGATCTAATCAGTCCTTTGTCTTGCTGATTGATACGATTCTATTTGTCGTTTGTCATTTGTAGTGCATTACTAGCATGGTTGTTTTTAAACAGAGATATGGATCCCAGGGCTGTTCATTCTCTCTCACACACACACACACACACACACACACACACATCCTCGTGGAGGATGACGCAGGCCCAGGCTCACCTTATAACTCCTTCCACCATGGCCTGGCAGGATGCGGTCAGACGCGTCTCCACACGTCCCTACCACCAGTGCCGCGCGCTGTGACGAGTCCTACAGCTGTTCCTGTTCTCCTCGTGCGTAGCTCACGTGCGTAGCTCACGTGCGTAGCTCACATGCGTGCGGCCCAGGCGTCCCGGTGTCTGCAGGCCTGCGAGGCAGCATTTCACCTCCGTCTCCGAACCATCTCTCTCTGAATTACAGAACGATCGATCACGGAAGCGTAGCGGGCGCTGAGAGGGCCACGGACTGGCTGAGTGGCCCGCCAGGACGTGTGGAGGGGGGGCAGCAGACGGGGGGGGCAGCAGACTGTTTTTGTACAACTGTTTTGTGCTTTTTTTTTTATTTGTTTGTTTTTGGGTTTTTTTTATTATATTTCCAAGCCGCTGTATTATAATGAGGAGTGTAAATAGACATGAGAGGATGTACATATTTATGTGATTTGCTGCAAGGTTGATATTCGCAGAAAAACTCTTCACACTGTTGGATTTCAACACGGCCACCAGCAAAGCTTTGTGGATAGCAGTGTAAAAACGAAACAGGAATAAGAAACAAACACTGCCTTAATGTTTAAATAAAAAGCTTATTGCCATTCACAGTTGGTGTTTGTGTCCGTTATCCCTGACATGCCAGAGAAAGGCCCTGTGTGTGTGTGTGTGTGTGTGTCCGTCCGTGTCCGTCCCAAACAGGATTGCTGCAAAAATGTCCTTAGTGGGATCCGTTTAAAAGTTTGGAGTCAAAGTCATACACTGTCCACAAGAGGGCATTGTACAACTGTAAGTACTGTTGTCTCATTGCTTTGTTCTAAGTGATGGTGTCTACATCACAGGTGGCGTGTGTGCTTGGTCCCAACAGCCTTGCTGATTGGTTGTTGCTCTAGTTTATGTTAATTTCCATTGCACGTTGAGTGCTTGAGAGAAGCTTCACATTTAGGTTTAATTTCACTGTAAACATGCCAAGCAAGTTAGGCTGCACAGAACAGCCCGATGCACCAGTCAGCGGCTACACACAAGAGAACGAAGCCTCATCTTGGTGACGCTCAAAGTGACTGTGCAGATGTCTATTGTAAACACTAGAAATGAATCATTTCCTTTAGCCGAGAGATTAACAAGGAGACTTTAGGATCAGTATTTTATTTGTTCATTTAAGAAGATACACTTGTTTTTAAATTACTTTCTAATCTCTTGTCCGAAACGAAAACAAGACCATTAACTTGAGAATTATACAAAAATATAGAGTGACGTAAGTGCCATGTGTCATATACACAACAGAAAAGTACTTTACACAAAATATAAATAAAAAAGAATCAGAGAGCATTTTACATCCATCAGTTGGAGACTTTGGTCTACTTTTAGACAAAATATTTATTTAGATATTTTAGAGAAATATCTGCACAGTTTACAGAACCCTTCAACACTTGCGTAATTCCTTTCTTAACGTCATTTGTGTCCATCAAATCTTACGTGAACCTTTTCCTGCCTGTCCATGAATCTAAATACAACGTCCCCTTCTGGCCTGAATGTCGTGGACGTTGTCAGTAGCCGTGCCTTTATACGCACAAATGCACCTGGTTCGTTGTCTCATTCAGGGGTGTCCCACCTTACAGCATCCTGATCACTGCAGACCTGATTGACCCACTGGAGCACATGCTTTACCAACGAACACGCTGAAAACACCTCAAATTTAAATTATGTATGATTTACATTTAAGATTGATCACCAGATTGCAGTATATATTCGCAAGACAAACCGAAGGTCACCTATCACGCCCTTAATGCCCCAACGTGCCCCAATGTGCCCCCGACGCCCGAAAACATCACGTGGCACTTCCAACAGAAATGAACATGTCTGATTGTGCTGGTGGACGTAAAGACAACGTCCATCACGCAAACCCATCTCAAATCCTTCACCATGCATCTCCCCCACTGCATCAAAGAATATGAAGTTACATACTGTTCTTCTACAGTAAACAGAGTCTGAAGACATGAGGTAAACACACACACACACACACACACACACAAACAAAACTGATCACAATGCCATCATGGAGAAGCCCTGTGGCCACAAAGGTGAACACACTCGACCTCCAGAAGAATGCTGGGCTGTTTGGGGTAAGTCCAGTTAAAACGTGTGTCCCGTTGATCCCCCCCCCCCCCCGCTGCTCCAGGTCCGACAGCCTGCATCACCAGGTCCTTAACAGCAGGTCCAGAGCCACTGACACTAAGGTCAAAGGTTAGACTGGCTTGTGGACACATTCTTGTTCCAGTGAGCAAGTGCAGGCCTGTATACTTATTACAGAGCTACAAACTGGGGGATTCCATCATATTTCCCTTTTACTGAACTGTACAACTTTTGGTCCTATCTGTCAAGTGCAGGATCTGTCCTCCACTGCTGGATCAGTTACCTCAGATCTCCTGAAACCGATGACGCCAAGGGAAAACAAAGATAGAGACGCGTCTTATCTTAGCACAAGTGCAATCAAGCATTTCCACCTCGCATGGTCTTTTTTTTTTTTTTTTCTCCGATTTAAAAATGGTTAGTGTAACATTTCTGCACCTTACGCAGTTCTCAACAGGAGTATTTATTAAGGAAATAATTGTAAGAATCGGCAATAACTACAAAACAAAAATATGCGAAAGGACCGCAAACGATTTAACCCACCGCCCGACAGGTACGGCATCTATATAAAAACCGTTATAAGACGTACACTACTATCTTACACACAACCGCCCACTCCCCTGTCGTAAAGTACCTACTTCACCTCTTCCTCTGGCTGTAGTGGCAGCGTGGAGAGACCCTTCCTGTCGCCGATGGAGCTCACCGCCCCTGCGGCCTGAGGCGTCCCCCCGGCCCAGTAACCGCCCACGCAGAAGGAGCTGTTGTACTGGGAGGACTGGGATCTCTACCAGAGTCTCGTCTTCAGAGGTCCTCTGTGTAAATGATGCAGGGACTGGTGTCCTCGCTAGACTCCAGCCGCACCGTGGACACAAAGTGGCGTTGTCCTGGGGCGGGGCTGTTGCCGTGGTACCTGAGGGTGGTGCGGTAGGTGGAGCGTGCGTGCTTGGGGAAGACGATGGCTGTGCTCTGGTAGCGGAGAGGGCGTTGCCGCGGCAGCAGGTGGACCTCCGACTTGTAGCTCCTCCACGTGCAGTCGCGCACAGCCACCACCGTCTCGCTGAAGGACGTAACCGTGGGAACCGGGGCACAGAACACCTGACTGCGGTAGTGCTTGTCTGATGTGTACGTCACCGCTGAGCTGAACCTGCAGGAACAGAGACGTCCAACACCTTAGTCCTACACCTGCCTCTCACACGGGTGTGGTTACTACACCTGCCTCTCACACAGGTGTGGTTACTACACCTGCCTCTTACACAGGTGTGATGTTGACTACACCTGCCTCTCACACGGGTGTGGTTACTACACCTGCCTCTCACACGGGTGTGGTTACTACACCTGCCTCTCACACAGGTGTGATGTGGACTACACCTGCCTCTTACACAGGTGTGATGTGGACTACACCTGCCTCTTACACAGGTGTGATGTGGACTACACCTGCCTCTTACACAGGTGTGATGTTGACTACACCTGCCTCTTACACAGGTGTGATGTCGACTACACCTGCCTCTTACACAGGTGTGATGTGGACTACACCTGCCTCTTACACAGGTGTGATGTGGACTACACCTGCCTCTCACACAGGTGTGATGTGGACTACACCTGCCTCTTACACAGGTGTGATGTGGACTACACCTGCCACTCACACAGGTGTGATGTGGACTACACCTGCCTCTTACACAGGTGTGATGTGGACTACACCTGCCTCTTACACAGGTGTGATGTGGACTACACCTGCCTCTTACACGGGTGTGATGTCGACTACACCTGCCTCTTACACGGGTGTGATGTCGACTACACCTGCCTCTTACACGGGTGTGATGTCGACTACACCTGCCTCTTACACGGGTGTGATGTCGACTACACCTGCCTCTTACAAGGGTGTGATGTCGACTACACCTGCCTCTTACACGGGTGTGATGTCGACTACACCTGCCTCTTACACGGGTGTGATGTCGACTACACCTGCCTCTTACACAGGTGTGACGTCGACTACACCTGCCTCTTACACAGGTGTGACGTCGACTACACCTGCCTCTCACACAGGTGTGATGTTTACTACACCTGCCTCTCACACAGGTGTGATGTTTACTACACCTGCCTCTACACACCAAACAGCGGTATCTCGGTCTCCACTTACCTGACCTCCTTCTCCGGCCTGGGCTTGACCTCAATGCTCTCCCCGTACCCCACGGGGTGCATGCGGGCCTTGACGTCTGCCCCCGGCGAGTTGAGCAGCAGGTACGGGAGCTAGACGGGACAGAGCAGTAACATCAACCACAGCTCCTGTCACGCGCCCACACAACGGGTCCAGACACGCGAGATACCATGTAACGCTGCTGTGATAGACCTGCTCTGCACCTCCCTCATGTACCACAGCTGTGATAGACCTGCTCTGCACCTCCCTCATATAACACTGCTGTGATAGACCTGCTCTGCACCTCCCTCATGTAACGCTGCTGTGATAGACCTGCTCTGCACCTCCCTCATGTAATGCTACTGCGATAGACCTGCTCTGCACCTCCCTCATGTAACGCTACTGCGATAGACCTGCTCTGCACCTCCCTCATGTAACGCTGCTGCGATAGACCTGCTGTGCACCTCCCTCATGTAACGCTACTGCGATACACCTGCTCTGCACATCCCTCATGTAACGCTACTGTGATACACCTGCTCTGCACATCCCTCATGTACCACAGCTGTGATAGACCTGCTCTGCACCTCCCTCATGTAACGCTACTGTGATAGAACTGCTCTGCACCTCCCTCATGTACCACAGCTGTGATAGACCTGCTCTGCACCTCCCTCATGTAACGCTACTGTGATAGACCTGCTCTGCACCTCCCTCATATAACGCTGCTGTGATAGACCTGCTCTGCACCTCCCTCATATAACGCTGCTGTGATAGACCTGCTCTGCACATCCCTCATGTAACAGCTGCCTGTGATATATACCTGCCTCTGCACATCCCTCATGTACCACAGCTGTGATAGACCTGCTCTGCACCTCCCTCATATAACGCTGCTGTGATAGACCTGCTCTGCACCTCCCTCATGTACCACAGCTGTGATAGACCTGCTCTGCACCTCCCTCATGTACCACAGCTGTGATAGACCTGCTCTGCACCTCCCTCATATAACGCTACTGCGTTAGACCTGCTCTGCACCTCCCTCATGTACCACAGCTGTGATAGACCTGCTCTGCACCTCCCTCATTCTCATGGTTTATTAATTTGATAATTATGAAAACATTGTTCATAGTTCCTTGCAGTACTTGCCCTTATCAAACTGACATTTCAGAAAGTGTGATTCCAGAAAAGGCCGGTTCACTGTGTCTAAGGAACATCTGATAGACTAAACCAGCTGTGTACATGTGTTTAGGTGCCCAAATATATTTAGTAGTAAAACAGTAGTGTTATACTGTGTGTGTGTGTGGCCAGAATGCTGTTCATGGCTCCACCTGTTACAGCCATCAGCACAGACCCAGTAAATTCAAACTGAAGTCCCACTGCACATGCACACGCTCTCTCCCTCCCTCCCCCTCCCTCCCTCTCTCTCTCTCCCCTCCCCCTCCCTCTCTCCCTCCCTCCCTCTCTCCCTCTCTCCTCCCTGCAACACTCATGTGGGTTGGCAGACGTCAGATGTGTGTGTGGTTCCGATCGGGCTGCACGCGGTGTAGAGAGGAAGGACCCTACGGTCATGGAGGCCACGCTGCTTGTGGCAACCAGAACAGATGCCTCTCAATTCTGGGCCCCTAGGGCAGGTCCCTGTACCTCTCGGGCTGCACAGGACAAAACACAAAGTCACACCAATGACTGCTTGTGGTGTTAATTAACCCTCCTCACAGTGAGACATGGAGGGGTAGGGGTGTGTGTGTGTGTGTGTGTGTGTGTGTGTGTCCACTTATGCAACCCACTGCAAGAGCTCCCGCTAGCCATGCCACTCAAAAATAGATTGGGCAGATTGTTCGTTGCTGGCGTGAGCAAACAACTTCAAAATAGACTTGCAACCATTGGGGAAGACACAAGCGTCCCTTCCTGAAGACGCCGTACACGTGCCCCTCCCCCCGCTGCCACGCCCTACACGTGAATGTGGGCGTCGGCCTGCTGTGCACAAGCTGGCAGAAGACACCGTGGAGGCGTGTCATGGGGGAGAGGCCCCGCCCACAGCCGGGGGGGGGGGGGGGGGGGGCTGCATGCATGTGCCCAGAAACATGGCAACCCCGTTGCCATGGTGCCAGTGTGCACATCTCCACAGCTTCCAGAGTGCAGTATGACTCCGGACGAGGTCCCACGCCCGCACGGCTCAGTCCTGCAGCCCCGCGGGGGGGACAACGCCGCCGCCCTTCTGGCCCAGGGTGTCTGTGGCAGCTGCGAGTCTGGTTGCCTCTGGTTGCCCTGTACCGCTAGCGAGGAAGGAGTTCCCTCCCGGATTGCTGCTTCTGAGAACGTCGCTATCAGGAACCGGCCCACATCTGCACCAGTTGTTGTCGGAGCCAACGATACGTCATCAGCAGTGTGTGTACCACAACACCAGCAGAAGAAAGCTGAAGACACAAGATGGTGGACCACAGACTTCCTGCCTTTGTGTTGCTGCGACGTCTGTTTATCTCCAAAAAGCAACAATGGATCAACTAATGGTGATGAGAAGATGGATGATTATAACAACAGATAAAGAAATAATCCGATTATTTCTGGATCAGTAGACCGTCCTCCAGAGCTCACGTCTCGGGCAGGTGGCACCAACTCAGGAGCACGTAACCTTTTCACAGGCAGAAATAAGAGCCTAGCGGGGGGCCCCGCCAGCCTGTCTGCCTGCCCGCTGGTCCTCCCCAACGGCAGCACGCAGGGCTGGTCTGCCCGCCACGAGAGGGGAGGAATGTCACGGGTGTGTGTGCACTTGTGTCCACTGCACAATGTAAAGGCTGACATGAGGAAGCCGTGACAGTCAGATCATTTACAGCTCTCCAGTTGACCAAAGACAAGGTCAACTTGTTTACAGAAACCATTCTCTCTCTCTCTCTCTCTCTCTCTCTCTTCCCCCTCTCCTCTCTTCCTCGGCTGTATGATAAACATGTCTCCAGCCCTGCTGATCTGCCTGGCTCTACGCTACGCCTCTTGGTCAGCTTGCTTCGCTTGTCTTTTGTAGATCTCATCTTTTCTTCCTCCTTCGAGACCCTAAACGTGTTGGCTTGGCGACTCGGACATGGTTGCCTTTTCACACTCTTCCTCTTCGTCACAGTTCAGCCAACCGTCAGACCCTCACACACACACACACACACACACACACACACACAGCGCTGGTAGCAGTTTTAGCTGATGTCCCGCGGTGTATTTGCAGACACTCTGCCGCACGGAGGAGAAACAACAAAAACAGGGAATGTTGGAATGTTCTAGGGATTAGAACGAGGCCCAGCTGTACATCACCACGAGTCATAACGATGACATGTGGCGACTGTGTCTCAGAGTCTGGCTGTCTTTGGTCTGCGTGTTGTAAACCTCTGTCTCAGAGTCTGGCTGTCTTTGGTCTGCGTGTTGTAAACCTCTGTCTCGGAGTCTGGCTGTCTTTGGTCTGCGTGTTGTAAACCTCTGTCTCGGAGTCTGGCTGTCTTTGGTCTGCGTGTTGTAAACCTCTGTCTCGGAGTCTGGCTGTCTTTGGTCTGCGTGTTGTAAACCACTGTCTCAGAGTCTGGCTGTCTTTGGTCTGCGTGTTGTAAACCTCTGTCTCAGAGTCTGGCTGTCTTTGGTCTGCGTGTTGTAAACCTCTGTCTCGGAGTCTGGCTGTCTTTGGTCTGCGTGTTGTAAACCACTGTCTCAGAGTCTGGCTGTCTTTGGTCTGCGTGTTGTAAACCACTGTCTCAGAGTCTGGCTGTCTTTGGTCTGCGTGTTGTAAACCACTGTCTCAGAGTCTGGCTGTCTTTGGTCTGCGTGTTGTAAACCTCTGTCTCGGAGTCTGGCTGTCTTTGGTCTGCGTGTTGTAAACCACTGTCTCAGAGTCTGGCTGTCTTTGGTCTGCGTGTTGTAAACCTCTGTCTCGGAGTCTGGCTGTCTTTGGTCTGCGTGTTGTAAACCACTGTCTCAGAGTCTGGCTGTCTTTGGTCTGCGTGTTGTAAACCACTGTCTCAGAGTCTGGCTGTCTTTGGTCTGCGTGTTGTAAACCTCTGTCTCAGAGTCTGGCTGTCTTTGGTCTGCGTGTTGTAAACCACTGTCTCAGAGTCTGGCTGTCTTTGGTCTGCGTGTTGTAAACCTCTGTCTCAGAGTCTGGCTGTCTTTGGTCTGCGTGTTGTAAACCTCTGTCTCGGAGTCTGGCTGTCTTTGGTCTGCGTGTTGTAAACCACTGTCTCAGAGTCTGGCTGTCTTTGGTCTGCGTGTTGTAAACCTCTGTCTCGGAGTCTGGCTGTCTTTGGTCTGCGTGTTGTAAACCACTGTCTCAGAGTCTGGCTGTCTTTGGTCTGCGTGTTGTAAACCACTGTCTCAGAGTCTGGCTGTCTTTGGTCTGCGTGTTGTAAACCACTGTCTCAGAGTCTGGCTGTCTTTGGTCTGCGTGTTGTAAACCTCTGTCTCAGTCTTTGGTCTGGCTGTCTTTGGTCTTAGGTCTGTGTTGTAAACCACTGTCTCAGAGTCTGGCTGTCTTAGGTCTGCGTGTGTAAACCACTGTCTCAGTCTGGCTGTCTTCGGCCTGCGCTGTAAAGTGCGCTTTAGCATCAGGCCATAAATTTGCCACCCAGTGACTAGTCTGCATACTGATTTATGACAGAATATATCCAGCTAATAAACACACTGTCCATTATTTCTGTGAAAGTTCGAACATTAATGGTGTTTCAACACTTGCATTGAATCCACAGTAACCAACTGGTGGAAAGTGAGAGAGTTCCCTCCTCCCCACACTGCTCCCTGTTTGACTCCTGACGTGTGGGAGAGTAAATAATAGAACT
Organism: Brachyhypopomus occidentalis; assembly: GCA_020368025.1. Classification (NCBI taxonomy): domain Eukaryota; kingdom Metazoa; phylum Chordata; class Actinopteri; order Gymnotiformes; family Hypopomidae; genus Brachyhypopomus; species Brachyhypopomus occidentalis. Next base: position 1,964,669 of record JAGXOD010000035.1, on the reverse strand, counting down.
GTAATTTATTATGGAGTAGTCCGTTTCGTTATAAAGGCTTACCAGTTTGCCTTCACGGTGGTTCTCCTTCCTGCCGCACACATGTTGCTCGGCTGCAGGCGGACAGGTATCGGGCCGCGGTTCGAGTATCCCGGGCGACAGCGAGTAGAACGGAGGACTTGGACTTGGGGGGAGACCTGAATCCGGACTATCAAGTAGCCCTTCTCGGTTCTTTCCTTTCAAACTGTCATCCATAGCTTGTAAGTGTAAATGCCCCACCATTTCTGGAAGAGCAAACAGAAAACAACCCCCGTCCAGATTCACTGCGCAGGGATCTTCGGGCGTCTGTTTCAGGTAAACCACAGTCGACGCAAATGTCCCATTCCAGAAAGCGGAGGCTGTTTTCACACGGCGCTCTGTAACGGGATCACGATTACTGTGATTTCGCATTCATTTCGTTTGAGATGCGTTTCAGTATTTTGGTGATTAACTGCGTATTTGTCTTAACACTGAAATGTATTTAATTCTGTTAAACAAATATATTCAAATTGTAACTTTTAAACCGAAACATAGATTACAAAAATTGTAGGTAAGTGAAAACTAGGTCGTGGAGTTTGTTACCTATAAAATGAAAGCTTCAACCAGATGAAAGTTCCTAAATAAAACGACGACTTCCACGGCACTCCGTACACGTCCACTGGCGAAACCGCTTCAAAGTATAATCCAGACCAGCAAAACGAGTAGTTCCACCGAAATAAAGAACTTGTTAGCGTTACAGTAATATCCTACAGTTTCCCGACGTGCGAGAAAGGGAAAATGGAAAAACCCCTGTGTCGCCTCAATCCTCGCCGATCGGTCTACCGTAGTTTGCCCTGCAAATATTCTAGTGTACACGGCACAGCTGCGGTGCCGTTCACACAGACTGCGCCTCAGTTCGCTGAAGTGAACGACCGGAGCGCGCAGAGGTTCCCTTAATGCCACAGCCAGGTTTCTTCTCTTTTTTTTACCTCCCTCTGGAGCCAATCCAGCCAGCTGATGACCTGGCGCAGTCCCACCGCTAGGGGGAGCACCTTCCAGTTTCCCCTGTGCAGCTGCCATATCAGAAGTTTTGACCTACATTTTCCGACCTGAAACCGTAGAGATTTGTTTGCATAAGCAATTGTAGCTTTGAGAAATGCCCGGACAAGTGGGAAAGAAAGTTCGACTGTGAGCTATGGCAGACGCAGAGAGTTTGTTTGTTTTCCCAAGTGTGATTATACTACTTTTTATGTCCCTGTTGAGTAATGTTATTTAATTCATCTAACACATTTTATATGTTATTGCTTGCTCAAATCTTTAGTCATTGATTAACCTTCATTGAAATGTAAAGTAATTATTATAATTTACACTTCAAACTAAATTTCTCATATAACATGTCCAATACATTATGCATAAGTGATGGCGTGCATGACTGTGTGTGTAGAGTGTGTGTGTGTGAGTGAGAGAGAGATATTTGACCTGTTTGCTGCTCTGTGTTTGAAACCTGGGTGGAGTCCGGGTGGAAACCTCCACCCGTTACCAGCTGTGGGTGGCACCACCACCGCGCCAAAACCGAGGAACTGGGAAAGAAAAGGAGGGACGGAGGAATGGAAAGAGGGAGAGAGAGAGGGAGAGAGACAGGAAGGAAGGGAGCAGGGGGAGAGACGTGTGAAGACAGACAACAGCAGGCTGTGGGGGCTGGAGTGAGACGGACTGAGACAAAGTACAGGGCTCCGTCTGTCTGTCTGTCTGTCTGTCTCTCTCTGTCAAGTCAAGATGGCTTTATTGGCATGACGGTATAAAATACAATATTGCCAAAGTACTAAAAATCTTTAGATTTTAATAACAAACAATATTGACAAATAACAGTATCACAGTTTAACAAGATATAGTAACTACTTCATATAGTAGCTAGCATAGACTGTGTGTACAGGGGTTGGTGTGTGGGTGGGTGTGTGTGTGTGTGTGTGTGTAGGGTTGAGTTCTGGGAGGTAGGAATCTGAAGATGGGAGGTTGTCACTGTCTCTCAGGCGATGACATGTTGCTACATATTTTGCAGTGAGGGTTATTGCATGTCCTGCTCCAAGAACCATTTGTAATTTTCCATGTTGGGTCATATTGAAATTTGGGATTATGTTTAGTATTTTGAAGTGAAAACGTCACATACATTTT
>JAGXOD010000035.1:1940000-1957500 GCA_020368025.1 Brachyhypopomus occidentalis | reverse complement strand
GTCACCAGGGCACGAGCTGCTCCATCACAGCTACGTTTTCCGTCGAGAGAAAATCCTCAGGCTAGTTTGCTTGTCTGCTTCTACCTTCTGAGCTGTTACAGTTGACATTACAGCAGCATCACTGCCTGTCACAGGAGTTTCACCCACTCATGTGCTCTCTCCTTTCAGTGCATCTGAACACATGGTTAGACATTTCTTTTTGTTGGCATACAACAACCAGTTTCAGCTACTAGTCAGGGTATTTTCCCTCAAAAAGTGACTCATGGCAGCTGGAAGCTTTGGCTGAAGCTGATCTGAGATCAGTGCGTTTGCCACACAGCTCTTGTGTGAGTGTTGAGACACTGGGAAGTGGAAGGGCTGGTCCGCCTCTACCCACAGGTGAAAGAAACTGGGGGAAAAAAAGACCTGCTCCTGCAGACGAATGAATGGAGGCTGTGTGTGTGTGTGTGTGTGTGTGTGTGTGTGTGTGTGTGTGTGTGTGTGTGTGTATGGCAGGCTTGCAGAAACATGCAACAGGATGCACACAAATAAGAACTTGATTCACTGCCCAAATATTAGATATTGCACACAGATCACACCACTCTCACAAGAAAGAATTACACACAAGCTCAGATTTGTTTATGCGTATTTTCAGGCAAATGGAGAAAATTTATATCCATCCATCCATCCATTTTCTTCCGCTTATCCGGGTCCGGGTCGCGGGGGCAGTAGCCTAAGCAAAGAGGCCCAGGTTTCCCTCTCCCCAGCCACCTCTTCCAGCTCTTCTGGGGGGATACCAAGGCGTTCCCAGGACAGCCGAGAGATATAATCTCTCCAGCGTGTCCTGGGTCTTCCCCGGGTCTCCTCCCAGTTGGACATGCCCAGAGCGCCTCCCTAGGCAGGCGCCCAGGTGGCATCCGAACCAGATGCCCGAACCACCTCAACTGGCTCCTCTCTACGTGGAGGAGCAGCGACTCTACCCGAGCCCCTCCCGGATGACTGTGCTCCATACCTTATCTCTAAGGGAGAGCCCAGACACCCTGCGAAGAAAACTCATTTCGGCCGCTTGTATTCGCGATCTCATTCTTTTTCTCGGTCACTACCCAAAGCTCGTGACCATAGGTAAGAGTCGGAACGTAGATTGACCAGTAAATTGAGAGCTTTGCCTTTCGGCTCAGCTCTCTCTTCACCACAAACGGTCCGGTACAGCGACCGCAATACTGCAGCCGCAGCACCAATCCGCCTGTCAATCTCTCGCTCCATCCTTCCCTCACTCATGAACAAGAACCCGAGATACTTAAACTCCTCCACTTGAGGCAAGGACTCACTCCCGACCCAGAGAGGGCACTCCACCCTTGTCCGACTGAGTACCATGGTCTCAGTTTTAGAGGTGCTGATTCTCATCCCAGCCATCTCGCACTCGGCTGCAAACTGATCCAGCGAGAGCTGTAGGTCTCGCCCGATGATGCCAACACGACCACATCATCTGCAAAGAGAAGGCGTGGAATCCTGAGGCCACCAAACCGAACCCCTCCACCACTTGGCTACGCCGAGAAATTCTGTCCATAAAAGTTATGAACAGAATCGGTGACAAAGGGCAGCCTTGGCGGAGTCCAACTCCCACCGAAACCAGTCTGACTTACTGCCGGCCATGCGAACCAAACTCCTGCTCCGCTTGTACAGGGACTGGATAGCCCGTAGCAACGGGCCCCGCACTTATACTCCCGGAGCACCCCCCCAGAGGAATCCCCGAGGGACACGGTCGAATGCCTTTTCCAAATCCACAAAGCACATGTGGACTGGTTGGGCAAACTCCCATGCACCCTCTAGGACCCTCGCAAGGGTGAAAAGTTGGTCCAGTGTTCCACGACCAGGACGGAACCCACATTGTTCCTCTTGTAACTGAGATTCGACTATCGAACGGACTCTCTTCTCCAGAACCCTGCATAGACCTTACCGGGGGAGGCTGAGAAGTGTGATCCCCCGATAGTTGGAGCACACTCTCCGGTCTCCTTTCTTAAAAAGGGAACCACCACCCCGGTTTGCCAATCCAGAGGCACTGCCCCCCCGATGTACACGCCGATGTTGCAAAGACGTGTCAACCAAGACAGTCCCACAACATCCAGAGCCTTAAGGAACTCAGGACGGATCTCATCCACCCCCGGTGCCTTGGCACCAAGGAGTTTCACAACTACCCTGGTCACCTCAGCCCTAGTGATGGGCAAACCCCGTCCGAGTCCTCTGGTTCTGCTTCCTCTATGGAAGACGGGTGGTGGGATTGAGAAGATCCTCGAAGTATTCCTTCCACCGCCTAATGACATCCCCAGTCGAGGTCAGCAGATCCCCAGCCTCACTGTATACAGTGTTGGTCGGGAACCGCTTTCCCCTCCTGAGTTGCCTGACGGTTTGCCAGAACCTCCTCGGAGCCGATCGAAAGTCACTTTCCATGGTCTCACCAAACTCTTCCCACACCCGAAGTTTTTGCCTCTGCGACAGTCAAAGCCGCGATCCGCTTGGCCCCCTGTACCTGTCTGTTGCCTCCAAAGTCCCACGGGCCAACCAGGCCCGATAGGACTCTTTCTTCAGCATGACGGCCTCCCTTACCCGAGGTGTCCACCACCGGGTTCTGGGATTGCCGCCACGACAGGCACCGACAACCTTGCGGCCACAGCTCCGATCTGCTGCATTGACAATAGAAGCACGGAACCAAGCCCACTCAGACTCAATGTTTCCGGCCTCCCTCGGGATGCGGTCAAAGCTTTGTCGGATGTGGGAGTTAAAGACCTTTCTGACAGGTTCCTCTGCCAGACGTTCCCAGCAAACCCTCACAGTACGCTTGGGTCTGCCTCTCTCCATCCTCGCCCGCCATCTGATCCAACTCACCACTAGGTGGTGATCGGTTGACAGCTCAGCTCCTCTCTTTACCCGAGTGTCCAAGACACACGGTCGCAAGTTCGACGATACGATTACAAAATCGATCATCGAACTGCGACCTAAGGTGTCCTGGTGCCATGTGCACTTATGGACACCTCTGTGCTCAACATGGTGTTCGTTATGGACAAACCGTGACGAGCACAGAAGTCCAATAACAGAACACCACTGGTTCAGATAGGAGAGGCCATTCCTACCAATCACGCCCTTCCAGGTCCTACTGTCATTGCCCACGTGAGCATTGAAGTCCCCAGCAGAACAATGGAATCCCCAGAAGGGGCACCTTCCAGCACCCCCTCCAAGGACTCCAAGAAGGCCGGGTACTTCGAACTGCCATTCGGTGCATAAGCACAAACAACAGTCAGAGCCCTTTCCCCGACCCTAAGGCGCAGGGAAGCAACCCTCTTATCTACTGGGAAAAACCCCAACACACAGGCAGCGAGCCGGGGAGCTATGAGTAAGCCCACTCCAGCCCTCCGCCTTTCACCCTGGGCAACTCCAGAAAAGAATAAAGTCCAGCCTCTCTCGAGAGGATTGGTTCCAGAACCCAAACTGTGTGTGGAGGTGAGCCCAACTATATCTAGTTGGTATCTCTCAGCCTCACACACCAGCTCAGGCTCCTTCCCACCCAGAGAGGTTACGCCCATGTCCCAAGAGCCAGCTTCAGTAACCGAGGGTCGGTACGCCAAGGCCCCCGCCCGGCCACCGCCCAAACCACAATGCACCGAACCCCTAGTACTACCTCTCCCACAGGTGGTGGGCCCATGGGAGAGTGAACCCATGTAATCCCTTCGGGCTGTGCCCGGCCGGGCCCCATGGGTAGAGACCCGCCACCAGGCGCCGCCGAGGAGCCCCTCCCCCAGGCCTGGCTCCAGGGTGAGGCCCCGGTAACCCTGATCCGGGCAAGGGTATCTGGGTCCTGTTTTTAAATTCCATTGGGGTTTTATTTGGACCACTCTTGTCTGGCCCATCACCTAGGACCAATTTGCCATGGGAGACCCTACCAGGGGCATTGCCCCCGACAACCTAGCTCCTAGGATCACATGGGCACGCAAACCCCTCCACCACGATAAGGTGGTGATCCACGGAGGAGAAAATTTATATTCATATTTAAATCTTTTTCACTGCTTTTCCGTCATAGGATATTTTGTCCTGAATTAAACACACCCACACACACCCCAGAAGAACATCTTTGCCCTTATCCTGAAGCACAAACCCAGCGCCACACACCTGGTCTAACCAGCAGCCAGATACCTCGCCCCGCCCTCCTGCCAGGCCCCGCCCCCCACCGTGACTGCCCCGCCTACTCTGTGGCCATGACTAATGGCAGTGTTTTGGAGCAGTGGGCCATCTCGCGTGTTTTGCTTCCTGGGGCTCAGGCAGTAGGGACCATCCAGACTACTCCATAAACAGTAAGGCCTTGATGAGGGAGGCCGGCACTAATTTTAGCGTGTGCTGATTGGGCGGTGAGTGTGGCCCCGCTGGCCTGGCACCGTCTGATTCGCCAGGACCTCGCACGGGCACCTACCGGTCACTCAGCTCCGCCCCCTCTGCCGCTCCCAGGTACTAGACACTATCTACAGCCAGATGCAGAAGAATTGGCATTATACATGGAGAGAAACTGTGGGTTTAAACGTGTCTAATGAGAGAGGCTTCCCCTCAGTCGTATCAGCTGTCTGCTCCAACATCAAAGCTCCTTTTTCTTTCACAGCTCGCAGGCCACAATCTAAATTTAGCAACCACAACAGAAGCAATTTTCCATAATTGCAAAAAGCTGTAAATAATGTGAGTTGTACTTAGAATGTCACAGAGACATTAATCAGCTGGTTACTGTGCTGTGCAGTGTATGCATCTGCTGTGTGTGTGTGTGTGTGTGTGTGTGTGTGTGGCATTAGTGGGGTCAGTAGTCTCCATAAAACAGCCACTCTCTCTGGCCCTGTGTGACCTGAGTCAACTCTAATAGCCACGTGCTGTTGGTGATAGATATACACTGACTCTCAGAAAGCGAGTCTGAAGTGTCCAGCTCCAATTTGCTTTAGCCCTCCAGAGCCAACAACAGACAGATGTATCTACACAGAGCGGCTCGAGAAAGCCAATGGAAACCTCTAAAATGTTAATAAATAACGCGGACAAGCCAAAGTTAACAATGCTGCAAAAGAGCCGCCAACGCCGAACGTCAGATGATTAGAAGTGCCATAAAATTCACTGACACGGTGCACTGAAACAAACGGTGACCAACGAAAGACGGTAGCGCACGACAGAAACAGCACGCGCAGCACTGTTCGTGTCCAGCAGGATGTTGGCTTGTGCGCAGGGTGGAATGCACGACAGACGCAGTAGGCTGAGAGTCTGAGGTATCTTCCCACCGGTTTGTCCATCCCAGGTCAATCTGCACTCCTGTGATAATATTTTTACACCGGTGCATGTACGGACCTCTGGGTAACCGATAGAAGGGGGACATAATAGAGCCACGGCATATGCTAGCAATAAAGCAATATAGCGGCTCGCGCGGCCGCTCCGCCTTTGAACTGCCGCCCTGTTTGAGTTGGAGAGTAGCGTTTCATTTATTTTCCAATTCTTTCCCCCTCCGGTCTCTGCCAACCGCTCCATATTCGAGATTCATTTTCATAGCTATTTATTATTCCTCGGGAAAAAAAGAAGAAAGAGAGGGAGGAAAGGAGAAGAAAAGAGGCAGAATACAGAGGGAGAGAGAGAATGAGGGTTTTATACAGTCTCCCAAGTTTTATGTTCGGCTGAATTGGAGTCGACTGTTTAAATGCAGCTAGCCGCGAGCTTCTTTTTCTGCAAGAATGTGCGTTAATGAATTTAGTATGGTAGTCTTGGCAACGTGGAGTAATATGTACAGTATAGTGTGGGCTCTGACTTGCCTTTTTCTCTTGTGCCGGATAAAAGACCTCAGGCGGCTGTTTTATGAGACTGCTTCTCCCTCAGTACTCTGCTCCGTCTCACCGTCTCCTCTGCACTTACAACAGACCGCGAGACGTTTCGGTCTCACGCCGAAGTTCAGCTGCCAGACTTGTTGCATCTAAAAGGCCTCGACAGTTAAAGGCTTAATCAGTAGATCAGAAGTTTAATCAAATCGGGCTTAATCAAATGAAATGTACTTCGGGCCAGGTGAATTACTTGGTGGAATTCTGTGAATTTGTTGTTTATCCATACAGCAATCGCTTGCCCGTAAACATAACAGGGCGTATTAGAGAGATTCTCTGTGGGAAAGATGAAACATGAAAGGGACAGTGAAACCGTTTAGTGAAACCAGACTACTGTGAACGTTTGTCATCTGGATTTGGCAAGACGTGCGTCACCAAACTGTTTACTCGTGTTTACCGGCTGGCTGTCAAATCTTCGTCAGTGATCAGCAAGACATACTGCTCTGGCGCTCTAAGCAAGGCGCGCGCCGACTATTCATGGTGCTGGGAAACGAGCGATTGAGCGCGTGCGTCCGTGCACACACGCGCGCATGTGTTTTGCGGGAGTTTGGCTGATAAAATGTATTTATGCAGCGTCAGCAGCTAAAGCTAACCAGTAATTATCATCTGTAACTTTACAATTATCGGCAGTGAAGTTCTGCTATGGAGATGAAGACGATGGGCCCAGCGGTTCGCCTTCTCTCTGACAGCATAAAAAAGTCAGTGGATTTGCAGTGCAGTCTGAAATGAAGAGAACACGGACCGTCTTTCTGTTGTTTAGACTGGTGTCGCTGCTTACTGAATTTGAGATGAGATCACAGTTATGAGGTTAAAGTGTCTCATTATCAATAAAGGCATGCGAGAAGCTTCCAGCAGAGCATGCGGTGTGTTTTGGGTTAAGAGCAATTTGTCTTGTTTCTGCACTTCTACACTTTCCTCATTCCGTACATAAATACGTCTTAATCTTAATCTTCATCTTGTCCACCCACATGTCTCTGAGACGCAACTCTACAGGATTTTTAAAGTTCCTTTATCAAATTGTGACCTGACCTTTTTTGCTCTCAAAGCTTGTCAGAGGTTTGTGTGTTGGGAGGTCATATGAGGGTGTTCTTGGTTTTCCAGTCGTCTTGTGAGCCCCTGGAAAGCTCTTGACATGGCTGCATCTGTGTGTTGGAACGCACACACTCTGTTCAGAGGTTTGTGTGTTGGGAGGTCATATGAGGGTGTTCTTGGTTTTCCAGTCGTTTTGTGAGCCCGTGGAAAGCTCTTGACATGGCTGCATCTGTGTGTTGGAACGCACACACTCTGTTCAGCAGCCATTTTTTTCTTCTTCAGTCTCCGTGTTAAGAAAGCATAGCAACATTTTGCAGATATAAATGTAAACATTTGAAGGGTTAACAAACATGGCTGGCAAAAGAACAACACAGCAGCCATTTTCCCATCATCTTTATAGATTTAAATTAGAATTCAGTCTGTTTATGATTGATATTGTGGCTGAGAGGGTGTGTGTGAACTCACACCCTCACTGTACAGTCAGCGTGGGAAATGTGTTGGGGGTTTTCTCTTTGAGTTTTCCCTCTGCCGTGTAATTTGACTTTGACGCGGGCGTTTTTGTGGGCAGCTGCATGGGATCGGCCACCTGCGACCTGCTATGCGAGGACCCCGGGAGTGGGAGCACGGAGGTGGTCCTGCCTCAGGCTGCAGGACAGCTGCGCGGGATGGCAGAGATGGCAGGACGGAAGTGCGTTATCGCCATTTTACCAGGACTCTTCAGGATTCACAAACAGGTACATTTACATTCAGTTTGTTCTCAGCTTTCATATATACATATGCATGGTTAAAGATGTCCACATTCCCTCAGGGTTCGGGTCCTTGAAAAGAACTTTTGTGTGTCTGTCAGGATGTGTGTACATGCCTGCTTTGTTAAGTGATATACACCCATCCGCTATTACACTAAAACCACCTGCCTAATATTGTGTAGGCATCCTTACATCAGAACAGCTCGGACCTGTTGAGGCACAGATGTCGCAAGAACACTGAAGGTGTGCTGTGGTATCTGGCACTGAGACGTTAGCAGCAGATCCTGTATGTTGTGAGGTAACTCCATAGCCTTTTCCAGCACAACCGACACAGACCCATCAGATCGAGAAAGTAAGAAAGCATGATTAGACTGATCCACTGCTCCATGGTCCAGTTCTGGTGCTCATGTGCTCGTTGTAGGTGATTTCAGTGTGGACAGGGGTCAGCATGGGGTCAGCATGGGGTCAGCATGGGGGTCAGCATGGGGTTAGCCCAGTGTGGTTATCTGGAGGTGATGTGTGACCTTTGACCTTTACCTGAATTATTTTCTTGGTCTAAGTTCTGATGTCCATCCACTTCTGGGTGGAGCTGCTGTGGTGCTGAGTGTCCTCCATGTCTCCATTTGTAAAGGATTGGTCCTATAGTGGATGGGTGGAGCCGGAATTGTTGGTCTGTAGATGTCTGTAGTTTTCCCAGGCTGATGGTCTGACCCCACCTTCTTCCTGATGTCCTCAGATGTCTCCTCTCCTCTGTGTGCTTTACGCCTGGGCACCGCAGGTTCGCTTGGGTCTTTTACCTAATTTACTAACGCAGCTGGGGTTCATTTACTTTTGCACAGCATCTGGTTCCATGTGTCATGTGGTCCGCAGACAACGTCCGCATTTCCCTCAAAACAAGTAAATGGAACTGATGAACATAAACCTGACATTTCATATTCAAAAACTGGTGATGATCAAATAAGAGGATCATGGTTAAACAACAGAAAGATCTAAACTACTCCAGGAGTTCACAAACCTTTAGGTAGCACATATCTGAGATATATGTGTGTGGGAGAGTGAGAGAAAGAGAGATTTCTGGGTTTGTTCCCATTCACGGTGGATAGAACATCTTGAGTTACCTAACTAATGGACAGGACATAGAGGAGAGGAAGACTCCAGAGCATCAGCAAGACGCATTCTTGCCTACCGGGATCTCTCACCGCCAGGACCTTATAAAGCCTGTGGAGATTTAGAGGACTGTGCTGGTGATTTAAAGCCATTAGTATCTCTGCCAAGGGCCCCAAACCTGCCGCCATTCAGGGAGATCCAGTACACGATGAAAATACCACAGTCATCCTCACATCAGCACACAGTGAGGGGGAGAGAGAGAGAGAGAGAGAGAGAGAGAGAGAGAGAGAGCAGACAGGAAGGGAAGAAAGTAGAGAAAGCAGAAAGGGAGAGTGTGGAGAGAGAGAACATTGCCTTGTGTTGGTGTATATATTTGCAGGGCGTAGAGAGAGAGAGAGAGAAAGACGGAGGGAGAGAGACAGAGGGAGGAAGAGTGGAAAGGAAAATGGAAATACAGCACCTCTTGCTGCAAAATATGTGGCACCATGTAAAAGCTCCTAAGAGACAGTGACCAACGCTACACTAATACACCCACCACTCCCCCCACCGTAATACTTTTATCCTATTGAGATATTTGCTGTTTTTATGTTGTTTTATCTATTTATTTTTAACTCATTTATCCATTTATTTATTAATTTTTTTTGTTAATTTCATTACGATATTCTTACTAATGATCATCGTTCTAAATTGTATACTTTGGCAAAATTGTACCTGGTATCGTAATGCCAATGAAGCTACCTTGAATTGAATTGGAAAGTGAGAGAGACTCTGGGGGGGAGGACGAGGGTGCGGAGGGAGGGAGGGAGGGAGGGAGCAGAGGAGGTAATTGCCACATTAACAGGCCCTTCCTTCTATCTTCATCTACTGCGCCATAAATCCATTTGTGGACAACAGCAGAGATGGACAGCCAGCCTCAGACCTGATGGAGTGGCTGACAGCAGATGAACACCTGGCCAAAGCGTCATGCCTACGTGACGAGTGATGCGTTTCGTTCTCCCAGGAACCGTAACTGCCGTCTGCTATCACACCCTTTAAAAGTGCGCATGGCTGGAAATCTCAGGCCATTTCTGACGATATGGTCAAATTTTTGGATTACACTTTTTAAAATGTAAGATTAAGTATGCGTACAATTGCAGTAAGTTCCGTACATCCTTAATCCTCTGGAGGAGACGAGGACACGCGATATGATGGCAACTGTTTGCTGGCGTGCTGCAGGATGGGCACAGAGCCCGAGGAGATACGTGGTCAGGCGAGAAGCAGCCGTGCTGGATGCTAATGGAGCCACGCGGCGTGGGATTGCGCCGGGCATCACGGCCGCCACACACCGATCACGCCGTATAAGGGCGTTTACAGCATTGGTGCGTTGATGTCGTGTGAGCTTTTGAAAAAAGAACCCACTAAGAAACTCCAGTCGGGAGATCCAGTTGAAACGGGGCTTTGCCCACAAACACTCTTATTTGCAGTCCTTCTTATTTAAAGACACATTTTTGTTTTTATTTCCTTTGAGTTGTCATGTGGCCTCCAGTACGCCACTAGTGAAGGGTGAGGTCTTGGTTAATGGTTCTTCTGGGGTGTCTGACGCCCTTACTGGCTGCTAAAGAGCGTTTGCTGCACACTGACACTGTAAGAGTGCACCAGCACGGACATGTGACTGCATGTGTTCTGGAAAACAAGCTGAATCAGTCTGCCACTAAGCATTGTTGTCTATTATTTAACCTGTACAGATCCTGTAGGCAAGCTTGCAAGTCAGTACAGGCGTCTAGGGTTTGGGACTGAGTGCATACCTGTGTGTGTGTGTGTGTGTGTGTTGGCACTAGACTCTGTATTAATAGTTTTTAAGGGGGTGAAACACACCCTGCATAGGGAGTATCCCAGCCAAGGTGAGGTTCAGTCTGACACACACAAGTCTGGAACTGCAACTTCATTCAGCCGCACAGTGCAAGACCAGTTCCAGGGCCATGCCAGACACACACACACACACACACACCTAATCTGACGTATATTTAGCCCATCACTTACAATAGACATGAATCACTTATAATGACTAAAAATGGTGTTATTTATGGATCCATAGACACACACACACACACACAACTGATCTGAGGCATGTTTAACACCACTTACACTAGACATGAATCACTTACAGTGACTAAACGCTGTGTTATTTGCGGAACAGTAGTCACCCAGTCCTGTACCCCCGCATGTCATAAAACACACCACAGCTGGAAGATGGGTGATTCAAAAGCTGTTGTGTTGCGCAACTTAAAAAAAAACTCAGTGGGTTCTAAGTCTTCATGTCTGGCCAAGACAGTTACTGGAAATCCCTTTAAACGTTGTGGGGAAACGTTTGTACACATAGTTGTTCATCCGGAGGCAGGAGGCCACACCTGAGTGGGCTCAGGCCCAGCAGCGCGCACCGAGCACTGGGCCGACTGACAGGGTAGGCAGGGTAACCAGGAGCATGGTGGAGATGGTGGAGATGGTGGAGATGCGGTCCGCACAGGCTCGGCTCCTCTACCCATAACCCCCCCCCGCCACGATCTCTTTACTCTTCAGACGAACGCTTACTGTGATAAACACAAATTAAAGACCATCAAGGGGCAGATCAGCAATTATATTAATAACTTTCTCACCGGCAATTATTATAATAAATCTGTTTGAAGTTGAGAGAGAGATAGACAGAGAGAGAAGAAGAAAGTCAAGTTAGATTAAAGGTAAGCAGCCAATCACGTCAGAGAAAGACTGCTAGAGGAAGATGAAGAGATGTGCAGGAAACCAGGCGGTGTCCTAATGCCCTGAAGTACGTGACTGCTCCGTGAGCTGGATCCCATTAGAAACGTGCTGATTCACAGTCAAAACCAATTAAAACTAAATCAACTGCTCAATTAGTGCATTTTTAAGACTACGGAAGACCAACCCTGGACTGAGAATGCATATGCATGATGTGCCTGTGTGTGTGTGTGTGTGTGTGTGTGTGTGTGTGTGTGTGTGTGTGTGTGTGTGTGTGTGTGTGTGTGTGTGTGTGTGCTTGCCAACCTGTGTACAGTTTTGCCATGGGGGAGATTTTTAATAGTGATGCATAAACCACCATGCCGGAAGCAGTAAAAGAGCTGTGTGTGTGTGTGTGTGTGTGTGTGTGTGTGTGTGTGCTAGCTCAACAGTACTGAGGAGCCCCAGTAAAACAGCCCCTGTTCATGCTCACACACACCTTAGCACACACAGAATCCTTGTGTGATAGCATGCGGGTACACACACTAACAGCTGAACAGCGCAAAGGTGTGTGTGCCAACAGAGGAAGCTTTTTAAACACACACTCTGCACTTTACACCTAAAACAAGCGTGCGCACACACACACACATGCCCAGACCTGCATAGAAATACTAGACACCCTAATGTGTGTGCCAGTGTGCAGACCCCCTGTCACTCTGCAAGAAGCCTGGTGTGTATTCAACTTTAACAGATTCTGGGTCTGAATCTGGTATTATGTAACAGGGTCTTATAGTTCTTTCTTGTGTGACTCTGTGTCTTTGAGCTTTCCGCCTGTATGTCTGTACAAAGTTGTTTACTCTTTTATGTGAAACCCAAATGTCCAAGTGACATTTGAAGAATGAAAAGATTTTGATGTTGTCGGAACAGCTGGGTGCCCAGGAGGGAGAAGACGATAAGGTTTCTAAGATATCTGCTAGAAACGGAAACTTAAAGCGAACATTTAAATTACAAAACTAGACGTGTTGAACAGGTGGTCTAAATAATTTTATTCACAGGTTTACAATGCATAAGTAAATACATGACACCACAGCTGGAGGTTAAGAGAAAATGCCATGGCGTAGTCGAGAAGAAGACGTAAGAACTACAACAATCGTACTACTGATCATAGCAAATCAGGGCCTGATTCTCACAGGAAAGAAATTATGCATTTAACAGTGTGTATTCTATAGACCTGTATACTGTATATAAATCCTATGTTCATTTGTTTGAATATGCACGGCTGACTAGATGTAGCTGGATTTGCTACACTAGGTTGTAAAGTCTGTGGTCTTTGTGTACGTTTAATGCATTGGCTACTCCGTTCTGACTGAATGCGTTGTCTTTTTTATCGAACACAATAGGGACTATGGGCGTTACTCATCTGAACGTTACAAAGGTGTTGTTCAGTACCCGGAATTCATTTATTTAAATGCGTGGGCGATGTTGCAACCATTGAATACACGCGCGCTTTCTGTCTGTATACCTTGGCCTGTGGTGATGGTGTATAAAATAATCCTCCCTTATCTGCTGCTCAAACAGCTTCGCGGTAGGGCTGTGAAGATTTGGCGTGAAGAGGCATTTTATCACACACACACACACACACACACCCTAACAGGCTGTGTCCCAAATAAACCTCGCGAGCTCTCGGAAATAACTCAAACAGTCTGCAGTTGGAGTCGACTTCTATCTTCTCGCTCACGCGCTTTTCGCGGGCGGTTATCTGTTAATTGGGTACATTTTATTTACAGTTTGACAAAGTCCAGTGCAAACCATATAATAGCCTATAGGTGTAATTCTACATCTAATACGAGAGAGAAACAATTATGATCGTATGCGTTAGCATATGAAGTGGAAAGACCGTCGTGCGTGTGACTGATAAATGAGTTGAAGAGTGAGAAAAGTGAGACTCTCCCTCCTCTGCCTGTAGCAACAGCCTAACAGCAGCAGGGTGTGTGTGTGTGTGTGTGTGTGTGTGTGTGTGTGTGTGTGTGTGTGTGTGTGTGTGTGTGTGTGTGCACGTGTGTGTGTGTGTGCGTGTGTGTGCACGTGTGTGTGTGTGTGTGTGTGTGTGTGTGTGTGTGTGTGTGTGTGTGTGTGTGTGTGTGTGTGTGTGTGTGTGTGTGTGTGTGTGTGTGTGTGTGTGTGTGTGTGTGTGTGTGTGTGTGTGTGTGTGTGTGTGTGTGTGTGTGTGTGTGTGTGTGTGTGTGTGTGTGTGTGTGTGTGTGTGCTCCGGCGGACGCTTCCAGAACGGTGTCGGTGTGTCTTCCAAAGGTGGGGTCGCTTGGCGTAGCCCCTGAGAGAAGCTGCACGCGCCATGTGAGGTTTGGAGTTGAGGAGTGTGTAGGTGTGGGGCCCCCAGGTCTGGAAACACAGCAGCGCTGCCCAGTTACCAGGGGCCAGTTACCAGGGTGTGTGTGTGTGTGTGTGTGTGTGTGTGTGTGTGTGTGTGTGTGTGTGTGTGTGTGTGTGTGTTTCAGCATGATCGCCTGCTCTCCAGGTCACTATTGATCATGTGAACAAGGCTGTCATTAACATGAATGAAGCTGTCGTTAGCATGTCATAGTGGCTACATGATCAAAGAGAAGAGAGGCGGCGACCAGCAGAGGGCGCCACGGTGCGGGTGCCGTCCCCCCGGGCCGAGACGTGTGTGTGTGTGCGTGCGTGTGAGTGTGTGTGTGTGTATGTGTGAAGCTACGTGGTCTGGGACACAAGCGCAACCTTATTTGGTTCTGTGCGTTATATGGACATAGTCAGTCGCATGGTGAGACGTAAATAGATAGTCCAGTGTGAAAAGTGTACATTTCCAAGTTGCATGTGTGTGGTCTGGCTTGATGTGAGCTGTGTGTGTGTGTGTGTGTGTGTGTGTGTGTGAGGGCACACGGCGTAACGTGTGCATTTGTGTGTATTTGTGGGTGTGGGTCTTTATTGTGTGCATTTGTGTAATGTGTACATTTGTGTATGTGTGTATGTACTCTGTATATTTGAATATATGTTTGTGGGTGCATGTGTGTGTACTCTGTGCATTTGTGTTTGTGTGTGTATATGTGTGTGTGTGTGTGTGTGTGTGTGTGAGGGTATGTGTGGCAGCTGGTTCCTGTGTGGCTGGTCCCCCATGCTGAATATGTAACACTGAAGATACATGAGTCACTCTCGACATCAAGTGACTGGTGTTGAGACAGGAATTAGAGACAGACTGTAGAGCCAGAGTGTTTGTGCTGAAGGTTCACACACACACACACACACACACACACACACAAGGTCTTATGATTGAAGCACAGCTGCAGACAAGAGGGTGACAGTGTGTGTGTGTGTGTGTGTGTGTGTGTGTGTGTGAGTGGACTGCATGTGCACCATAGAAGCTGATCATGCATCTGAAGCTCCTCCCCTTGCTGGAGGGCTGTTACTATGGAGAGAGCAGGTCCGTGCGCCGAGCTGCTGTTAAGCACTAGCCGTCATTGCTCAAGTGCTCGGAGGGCAGATGGCACGACTGGAGCTTGAACTCAAAGCCCAGTGTCTCCGCTGACTAAGCAGTGCGTCACCGTCTGTTAATGGCAGGACTGGAGAAGCACTATTTCAGTGGGCAGGGTAATGTAGAGAGAACGCGTATGGCTGTTTCAGTTTCCTCGGCTATTTTCCTACACTTCACCATCATATCTAGGGTAGATCGAGCTGTTTGTGCCATCAAGACTGGGGACAAAACTAACAGGAATCACCCACACACACATATACACACGCACACACACACACACACGCACACGCACACACACACACGCACACACACGCTTGTACTCGCACACACATTCACCCCACAGGTGTGCACTCATGATTCACTTTTATCCATTTGGAAAATCAAGTGACTGCCAACTTCACCGATCTGTGCACTATATATAGCCTGTCAGTCAGACTCGTGGTGATACTTTCAAACTTGGCACTTTGCTTGAATTCACAGCACAACACTCCCTGACCTTCCTGTGAAGAGCCCAGTCCAGAACCGTCACCTAGATCCAAAGGATTCGTTTTGAACTTCTCCTCTTTCCCCTAACCGTACAAAAAGATTTCAGACGACGTTTCTGAGGAGGTGCAGCTTACAAACAGTAAATGACGCCACTTCCTGTCCCGGCTGGGTCTAATGCAGTTTACAGTTCTCCACTATATACACCTGAGCAGAACAAAGACATCCTTATTCTATCCCAACACTGGCAAAATGCTTCTTAGGTGTCTTATAAATGTGGTGGACGTGAGCTGTATGTTTTATGTTTTAGTAACGCCCTAAATGATGTGAGCTACTGGTCCACTATATGTGTATATTATAGTATGAGGACAGACCTCAGAGTATGAGGACAGTGTCCAGAGTATGAGGACAGTGTCCAGAGTATGAGAACAGACTTAAGATTATGAGGACAGCCTTAGACAACGAAGGATGACTGCTTGCTTGTGATTTTTAGCACACAGACGGATCATTTAAAACTGGGACTCGTCCAGTCCTCCCTGAGCAGCACGATGGCTACACGATCTGATGCTGTTCTTACATCTGGAGAACATTAAACACATCAAACACACCATCAGAGGGTCAGTTAGGGTCAATTAGGTAAAAGACTCAGGTGAAACTCGTTAGAGCTCAAGTAATCAATGAAGCAGACCAATCAGATGAGACGTCCTTGGGAAAAGATTTGGGCCAATCAGATGAGACGTCCTTGGGAAAAGATTTGGGCCACACTGAAGAACCCAACCGAACCACTTTGGTGCCCAGGAGTAACACGGAGGAGAGGAGACATCCGAGGACACCAGGACCTGGACCTGGACCTGGACCTGGGCCAGGGAAACATTTCCCAGGCCTATCAACAAATTCTTGAGCACAATCTCCTGCCATCAGTCAGGGAGTTGAAGCTGAGACGGAAATGGATTATGCAACAAGACAGCGACCCACAGCGCTCTAGCAGAACTACCAAGGCTTAAGAGAGAGAAAGAATGACTGGGCCAATCCAGAGTGCAAATATTCAAAGTCCGGACCTCAATCCCGTAGAAATGCTGTGGCGAGATCTGAAGTGGGCGGCACACGCCAGATGTGCCTCCAACCTCCCTCAGCTGGCGGAGTTCTGCAAGGAGGAGTGGGCCAACGTCCCATAAAGCAGATGTGAGACACTCGCTTGTGGTTACAGAAGACGTTTGGTTGAAGTAACGGCTGCAAGCGTGGCATGTGTTTATGTTTGCATACATCATGTGTGTTTATCCTGCCTGTACTCTTGTCCTATATTAATACACATATATTGTGAAAGAAAAATCACAACAGACTTCTGGCCAATTAGAAAATGACACGACTCTTATTTTTCCATCAAACCAGTAATCTTCTGCACAATGACCTGATTTTAGGATGACGTGACATTGTATTCAGGGTGACTGTGTAGTGTAATGATGGACCACAGCAGTAACAAACACCTCTCAGGATAAACCACTGTTATACACATTTACTATTTGCAGTTTAAAGTTTCCATTTTCTCTAAGGGGTGGAGTACTCTGTGTGTGTGTGTGTGTGTGTGTGTGTGTGTGTGTCTACACATCTCAAAGGCCCTCCACCCCCATGGACCTCTGCTCCAGTCCCTGCAGCTGTTTACTGTCCTGTGGCTTTTAAAGTGACCTGAGAAATCTACATTCAACACACACACACACACACACACACACGGCTCTAAATGGTTTTGGATCTGGTGATTGAGCTCTGCTGTGGGCTTGTGGTGCTGCTGAGAGAAGTGTGTGTGTGTGTTATGGTGTGTTCAGGCGGGTGTGTGTGTTTGGTGTGTCTCAGGACGTCTAATTGGCATCACATGATAGAAAACAAATGCCTATTAATAAATTAATTCTGTTTTGTATTCTTCTAATTCCTGCGTTCCAGAGCTTGGGCAAGAAACATGAAAGCATTCCTACTGGTCTCAGCACGCCCACACACACACACACACACACACACACACACGCACACACACACACACACACACAGATCAGTTCAAACAGCTG
>JAGXOD010000035.1:1887500-1935000 GCA_020368025.1 Brachyhypopomus occidentalis | reverse complement strand
GATCCTCTTTTCTCACGCTGCTCCTGGCGCTGGGCTCTGGGGGTCAGACACACTGGTATCCAGCTCCTCTCACACTTGCTAGACTGATCACAGCTTTCTCCACTTATCTCATTTTCTTCTCTTTCCCAACCACCTCTCGTCTGCTTTTCCTCTTTCTTCACTAAGAAGAATTTAGGGCGGGCAGGGGCGGAGAATCGCAATCATCATTCGTCACACAACCGTCTGGCCTGAAATGATGCACAGTCAGATAATCCCCAGAAATGAAAGAAAACTAAAGTAAAAGTGCTTGACAGATGAACTCCCGTCTGAGCTGAAATCACACGACTCACACGACCACCTAGCACACCACCCACAACTCCCCCTTCAGAAACACCACCCACAACTCTCCCTTCAGAAACACCACCCACAACTCTCCCTTCAGAAACACCACCCACAACTCCCCCTTCAAAAACACCACCCACAACTCCACAATGTCCCTCCTGCCAACCTCTGAGTGTTTTTACCTGTTTCTGCCGCTCGTCCCCCTTTGACAACAGCAAACACAGTCCTCGTGCCAACCTCAGTGTGTCTAGCGCTGTCTGTCAGTCCTGTGCTAGCACCAGAAGGCGTGGCTTAGCAAGCGTTGCACCAGAAGGCGTGGCTTAACAAGTGTTGCACCAGAAGGCGTGGCTTAGCAAGCGTTGCACCAGAAGGCGTGGCTTA
Source organism: Brachyhypopomus occidentalis (assembly GCA_020368025.1). Classification (NCBI taxonomy): domain Eukaryota; kingdom Metazoa; phylum Chordata; class Actinopteri; order Gymnotiformes; family Hypopomidae; genus Brachyhypopomus; species Brachyhypopomus occidentalis. The sequence goes on along the minus strand of JAGXOD010000035.1, from coordinate 1,934,298 downwards.
ACAAGTGTTGCACCAGAAGGCGTGGCTTAGCAAGCGTTGCACCAGAAGGCGTGGCTTAACAAATGTTGCACCAGAAGGCGTGGCTTAACAAGTGTTGCACCAGAAGGCGTGGCTTAACAAGTGTTGCTGGACTTCATCATCGATTGAGCCAACATGGCTTCAATCAAATCAGGAGTGACTGAATTCGTCTCGTATTCGGCCTTCCGTTCAGCCAGGTGTGTTTTTGTTTACTGGACTTCGTGAGCAATGCCAGTATTCATGTAATGTATTTAAACCTGCACCTACTCTTCATCAGCCATGACACTGACAATAAGGTTGGTTGGTTAATGGTCAGCATCCACCAGCAGGTGCTACCAGTGTAGTGGCTGAGCTTCACTGCCATCAGAGACAACAGGCTTAACAGGCTTTGCCATGTGCAAAAGACCGAAATGGTAACTGCGCTGATTAGGTGATTTGCGGTGGCTGTAACTAGGGTCACAGGTGTCATTTTTAATAGAGTGCTGGTTTGAGAGGAGAAGAGATGATCGGTTCGCTGAACACAAGCATGAACGGCGCTTACGGGGTATTCTGCGTGTTCTACACCTGGAACGCACAATGATAAGAGGGATTTCTACTTCACGCTTATTGGTGAGTGAGTTTTTCTCTTGAACTTTGAAGTTGCCATGTGCAGGAAATGAAATGCTCAATTTTCATGACGAGACTGCTTGCCACACACACACACACAGACACACACGAGTTATGATTACTTTAATTCTGAAAATGGCAACCCAAAACTGGAGGTATTTTCAGTGTGTGTGTGTGTGTGTGTGTGTGTGAGAGTGAATATATAATTTGTTTCCAAGTCGTAGAAGTGGGTCAGTGTGTAGTCTCCTCCTCTTCTCTCCTCTTCTGTCCAAACACACACACACACACACACACCACATGTGACACCTGTACAAACACAGAGGTAGAGCCAAACTGGCATGACCACACTGTGAGAGAGAGAGAGAGAAAGAGAGAGAGAGAGTGAGAAAGAGACAGAGACAGAGAGTAAGGGAGAAACATTATTAACGCTCACACTGAAACACTGTTACCTGTGACCACCATGCTCACCTGACACGGGCGGGTTACTCAGCAGCTCCACCTGCTGCAGACCTACACACACAGTACAGACATAAACCAGGGCTGAGTGTGTGTGTGTGTGTGTGTGTGTGTGTGTGTGTACACGTCTATGTGGTGTGTAGGTCAGCAGCTCCACCTGCTGCAGACCTACACACACAGTACAGACATAAACCAGGGCTGAGTGTGTGTGTGTGTGTGTGTACACGTCTATGTGGTGTGTAGGCGTGCATATGTGTCTGTGTGCATCTGTGTGTTTGCATGTGTGTTTGTGTGTGCTTGCATGTGTGTGTAAGTGTGTGTGTGTCTGTATTTTGTTCCCTGTACTGTTTTGTGTCAGTAAGTCAAAGTCATCTCTGTTTATTTGAACACTCATCCCCAGTGCCATGGCCAGGCCAAGGCTGTGTGTGTGTGTGTGTGTGTGTGTGTGTGGGGGGGGTTGGGGGTAGCAATCTGGAACGCGTCATTATGCCTGTATCCATCAGTCCTCAAGGTAACGTGGGGCCTGTTGACCCTTGTGATTTTCCCTGTACCAGTATTTACCCTGGTGCTGAAACACAGAGGCAACCATGAACTACGTTACAATTTTAGCGCATGTGTTCATTACTCATGCAAAGGTTCTGAACGGGGTGCTTTGGGTAGAGAGAGCTAATTCCAGCGCTTTTGGAAGCACGGTAAGGAGAATAACTCACTTAACGAGTTTTCTCACAGTGTTTAAACATGTCCGCCCTAACGCTGAATTATTAATGGTCGAGGGCTCCTCTCTCTCCCATACATCGTGCGCTCTCACCCACACCGTCTCACACACCCAGGCAGACCACGATCTATAAGGTCTGCGCAACAGTAAACAGTCTGTTTGGATTCGTACTGGTTTCAGAGGGTAAATAAATGAGCATGTGCACGTGAAGCCACACAGCTGATGTGACTCACGTTCACTCTCCTGGGGGTCTCGCTGTTAACGTGCAAAGGTTCTGATCAGACGGCTGCTTATGAAAACGTTAGGCGACCCTCCATTACTCTCCCTCTCTCTGTATATACACACACACACACACACACACACACACACACACACACAAATATACACATATCATACACATACTCATAAATAACCTTTTATTTTAACACATTTATTTTTCTTGCTATATTATATTATTATTACCTGGAGTCGTATTTTAGAGAAGCTGAACAGGTCTGTAGAATGGAATTCTGAAGAATTAGTATTTAGTAGAATTCTGAATTCTGAATTCTGTGGTTGTCTTATTGTTTTTTGGGCTTCCAGAGGCTCTGGAATCAGTCCGAAACCCGATGAAGTCAGCGTTGCACATTGCCCTGTGGAGATCAGAATTCCTGCCTTCAGCTCTACTGACTTTGCAGCCTTGATCCACCTGTCCAAACACACACGTGCACACCTACACACACATTACACTAACTACCCAAACAGAATTGTGTTGGTTTAACGGTGTGTCTGAGCCAGTCTGGAGACATGCTGTGAAAAGTCTACGGTCTCTCTGCCGTTATGAAAGATCTTCTGACTACCCACAATTGGCTGTCTGTTCACCTCACACGCTGGTGCAAGACAACGCAGACCTGCCTCCCTCTACACCTGGGACAGCAGTACAGCCACAATAAGACACTGCAAAAAGAGATGACAAGCTGACAGGAATTGTGGGTAATTTTGTCCATAGAATGAGCTTGGCGAACTGACCCAGAGTCAGTTCTTTTTTTCCCCCTCCATGTCAGAACACATGGAGGTATCGCGATGCAGACTGAACACGGAAGAGGAAAAACACATTCCTTACAGAGCGTTTACACCAGTTGTGGGAGACAACAGTATGATATTGTAAATCTGACCAAAGCCGTATTCATGTGCTCTTCCTCCTCTAGACGCCCGGGCGACGCTGACACTTTGGCTGTACTTCAAGTGTGGAAAAGGGTCAGATGATTTATGCTTCTGTTTCTATTCCAGCAGTTTGTACTGTAAAATTTAGATTCTTGCCAGCGAATTTGAACCACTGGCTCTACGTTCACTGGGTACCTTTATTTGGACAAAATTAAACTCTAGTGGACAAAACTCCATTATGTTCTCATAGATATGGGATGAATACATCCCCACCACACACACACACACACACACACACACACACACACACACACACACACACACACACACTGGAACGTGTGTTGGTACTGAACAATCTGAGGCCCATGGGAGCTGGCATGGATGCTGATTGGTTACCACAGACACAGACTGCTGAGTGCTGTACCTTGATCGTAGCCATACTAGTACTGAACACACACACACACCTACTCACACATTCTAGCAAATCACATTCTGATATAACAAAAGTAGTGTCTTATTATTTTATCATCACAGACAGACAGGGGATCGTAACAAGCAGAGACCAGGCTGTCGTTGTCCTCACAGAGCTGGTAATGACCATTTAGCCTTTACCCACTGTGTGTTCCAATGGTTTTTAGTTTTATAATAGCTCCTCATAGCTGCCTGCAACCTTCTGTTTACTGCCTGATGTAAATCTCCCATGCACACATATAAAACGCACAAAGGGAAAAGAAATCTGTCCCTTCAACACACACACACACTCCGTTTGGACACACACACTCCGTTTGGCCTTTAACAAAGAGCCATTCAGACCTGGGAGAGGCTTCGTGGGCAGGATCGGCTCTTCCACAGAGATGAACATGGAGCAACACAACCCAACACACACACACACACACACGCACACACACACACACACACATGCGACGCAGTCTGCATGGGCCAAGCCACTGGTGTCCCAGAACTGGCCGTGGAACAGGCATCATGGTGTTCGCTGCCAGTGGAGGAGAGCATTGCGTAGTGGGTGTAGTTAATCAGACGCTCCTGGAGCGGCTGTGCTGGAAGGGAAGTCTGATCTAAATCAAGACAGTCTGATCTAAATTGTACACAGGACAGCATGTAAAAATCACCTATGCGAATACATTAGAGCTACACACACTCTTTTCTGGACAGGCAAGGTATATTAATCAAGACTGACAGCGTACATGTGGTGCGCCGGGGTGGGGGCGGGTCCAGTTGTGGCCAGTATCAGATATTAGACCAATAGCAGCAGGTCACACGTGCTACCGGTGCACTGAGCCAATTACTTCACACAACGTTTTTTTCAGTGGAGTTAGAAAACATTCATAAAAGTTTGTGCGCATTCAGGAAGAGGATAGGAGGTGTGGAGTAGAAGATTCCCCACATGCTACGTGTTTGGGATGAACCTTCTCAGCTCTACACAAAGCAAACACACAAGGCGCATACAGTGCTCGTGATTAGCCTACCAGCGACTATCGTGCCATGCTGCACCTCACCCTTTCCCCCTAGGCCTTCGCTAGATATGGCTTGTGCACTATTATGGTAATCACAGTAATTGCCTGAAGCAACCTGAGGAATCCGTGGCTTTGTCTGCACGGAGGCAGCGGGTTGGACCTCCTGACAGAAGGTGTTCGGCCCAAGCAGGCAGAGATATTTGTACGGTGGCCTGCAGCCAGTTCTGCCTGTGGCCCAGAGTCGCTCGCCTTCATGTTCTTGCTTGTTTTATCCCTGGTGATGATTTAAGGTTGCACACGCTGCAGCGTTATGTTCCTGTACTCAGTGACCCTGTGTATGGAAAGCCAAAATAGTCAAAATTCACCTCGTGTTTTTAAAAAAAAAAAAGCATAGCTATTGAGGTTTTTATGCTGCAAAATACACAGTGCAGGATTCTCTAAAATGCATTACAGAAATCATCAAAATTCCATATTTTGCTGAGTTTAAATGTTAGTTTAAAAATAAGAAACAATATAAGACAATTAGTCCCACACTTCGCAGTGTTACAGCAGCAAGGGGCAGTAGTGTATTCAGGGGTAAAGTCTGGGGGGGAGGGGGTGAAAACGACACTATGTACAAAATTTCATGCCACACTCTCCATCATTAGAAATCTCCAAAACTGCTTTTTTCACCATTTTACAAATAAAAACGCATTTGGCTTCAGGTGAATTGTTGACTACTTTGGCTTTCCATACTGGAAGCGTAACTACTCACACGTTAATGAAACAACTTCTCTATTGGTTTGCCCGTGTGTTATCACAAAGCTGTGATTGTTCACAGCATGTGCCCCTCTGTACCAACCCCACCCCCAGCACCCCACATAACCCCTCCCCCATCCCAGCTCAAACACACACACACACACCACACACACACACACACATGAATGTTTGGTGTTTATTTTTGGTTGGATTTATCCCCTTCGTGGGTCGTGTCAGAGTAGGTAGCAGCTGCCGTGAGCACATTCGGCAGGCCAGCGGTAGCGTTTTGATGAATGTGTGGAGTAAGTGGTTCTGGCCAGTGGTTCGTTAAAGCAAGAGCACTGGAGAAAGGTTTTTTTTTTTAGCCTCGCCATGCCAAAGCTCCACAACCTGCCTGCGTTGTACACCGGGCCAGGAGAGCATATTACTGCAACATACTACCGTGAAACTCTACCTCGCCTGTGCTCATGAGCGCCTGTATAGTGTCTGACCACGAAAGTGATCAGAGTTTATGTTTCTTGGGCGATTGTAAGATGACTGTAGTTTCTTAATTGGATAGATGTAGTGAGCTGTCAAATAGAATTTCCAGTTGCCCAGTCTTCAAACAAACCAAACGCAGTGTGTTAAGCTTAAATCATTCTTGTCTCATTTTAATGTTATTTTGTTTTAAAAAAAACCAGGAGTTCCAGTCCCAGTTCCTAAAACGAGCTCCCTGACGTCGTGACCGACTTGCAGGCTACACAGTTGAGATGCTGTTGAGATTTTTTTTTCTTCTTTCTTGGACAGTAGCTTCCTAGGAAACTCTTCCTCTCCTTCACTCTGAAACAGTCTTTTCCACTGAAGTTCAAAGTAGTTGAAGATGAAAACAAAGCAAGGATAGGTTTAATCTGGAGACTCACGGAAGGACAGTCCTACCTAACGTCTCACAGAAGGACAGTCTTACCTAACGTCTCACGGAAGGACAGTCTTACCTAACGTCTCACGGAAGGACAGTCCTAGTTAACACATGACAGAAGGACAGTCCTACCTAACGTCTCATGGAAGGACAGTCTTACTTAACGTCTCACAGAAGGACAGTCCTACCTAACACATGACAGAAGGACAGTCTTAACTAACGTCTCACAGAAGGGCAATCCTACCTAACGTCTCACAGAAGGACAGTCCTACCTAACACATGACAGAAGGACAGTCTTAACTAACGTCTCACAGAAGGACAGTCCTACCTAACGCATCACAGAAGGGCAGTCCTACCTAACGCATCACAGTAGGACAGTCTTACCTACTGTCTCACAGTAGGACAGTCCTACCTAATGCATCACAGAAGGACAGTCCTACCTAACACATGACAGAAGGACAGTCCTACCTAACGTCTCACAGAAGGACAGTCCTACCTAACACATGACAGAAGGACAGTCTTAACTAACGTCTCACAGAAGGACAGTCCTACCTAACGCATCACAGTAGGACAGTCTTACCTACTGTCTCACAGTAGGACAGTCCTACCTAACGCATCACAGAAGGACAGTCCTACCTAACACATGACAGAAGGACAGTCCTACCTAACGTCTCACAGAAGGACAGTCCTACCTAACACATGACAGAAGGACAGTCTTAACTAACGTCTCACAGAAGGACAGTCCTACCTAACGCATCACAGTAGGACAGTCTTACCTAACGTCTCACAGAAGGACAGTCCTACCTACTGTCTCACAGAAGGACAGTCCTACCTAACGCATCACAGCAGGACAGTCCTACCTACTGTCTCACAGCAGGACAGTCCTACCTAACGCATCACAGAAGGACAGTCCTACCTAACGCATCACAGCAGGACAGTCCTACCTACTGTCTCACAGCAGGACAGTCCTACCTACTGTCTCACAGCAGGACCTAAAGCCATTATTAAATGGTTGATGGCATATGAAGTCAAGCTTGCTCCACCATATAATATTTCTGTGACACTTTCTCAGAAGCAAAACACCTAGATGTTGCTGCTTACCGTTCTCATGCTCGAGTTGTGATGAGGTGAAATTCTCCTCCATTCCTGGGGTTTATGAACCAGTACAGTTGGAGGTCATGACCCTGAGACTTCATTCTCAGTGGTCAGAAGACTTTTATTCTCATGCTCTAAACTACCTCTGTGGGAGATAGATCTCCGGGGGGGACGGACCTCCCTGCAGAAGCCTGAAGACATGGTGCTCAATGATTCAGAGAGATTTTGTGGTAGCCCTACATGGTTTAGTCTAGCCTCTGTATCCATTTATTAGACTCCCCATTACCAGAGAAGCTAGTATATGAATACTTTGGTCTAAGATGGTGTTCACCTGGTGAGGGGGCCATTAGTGGGTGTTGAGTGAAGGACGTTGAGGTATTGGTCAGAAAGACACAGATTCCTGCACCGCTCACATTGTTGTTTCTGTACTTCGTTCCTTTTCTTTTTCCTTTTGCAGTTTATTTGGGTCGTCCCCTCTCTCCACACATGCTAACAGCACACATCACACCCCTGCAGGCCTTCTGGAGGAGCGCTGACAGCGTGCTGATTGGCCTCTTTCGTCAATCACTCCTCCCTCCAAAACCAACCACCCAATGGCAGCTGCTGTCCGCCTCAGCTGTAAGCTTCTCGGCAAGCCGACGCTCCTTCCGCGATTCGCTGCGGCTGCGTGGTGGATGGGGAGAGGGAGGGAAGCGTGTGCTACGCCAGGCTCTGCTCGGCTGACCTGGCTGGGTTTGACTTAGACACAGGGGCTAAAAGATGAGCAGCCTGCCCTGGGTGTGATCCAGCCCCTTCAGCCAGAGCCCACCCCGGCAGACTGGACCTGTCCTGGGCCAGAGCCCATCCCGGCAGACTGGACCTGTCCTGGGCCAGAGCCCACCCCGGCAGACTGGACCTGTCCTGGGCCAGAGCCCATCCCGGCAGACTGGACCTGTCCTGGGCCAGAGCGCACCCCGGCAGACTGGACCTGTCCTGGGCCAGAGCCCACCCCGACAGACTGGACCTGTCCTGGGCCAGAGCCTGGCAGACTGGACCTGTCCTGGGCCAGAGCCCGGGAGGCTTGACAGGCTCGGCCCACGCTGCCTTAGAAGCTGATGCTTTGAGGAACACCAAGCCAAGCACACGGACATTACCACTGTAGGCATTCAGCACACTGGGCACTCCCAGCATGCACCTCTCCCAGTCCCCACTCCACGCAAGAGACAAGGAAGAAAGGAAAATATGGAGACAGCGGGAGGTCCCTGTCCCTGTGTCCCTCACCTGAGCTTTTAACAGGACAGTAGGATTTAGTGCTGTAGCCAACAGTAATAGTTTGCTATGAGTTGTAAAAATACAGACAGCTCAGATAAGCCAAGACAAACCAATTTCCTTCAATGATTTTAAAACCTGTCCCGTTTTACATGGAAAGTGAGGTATTCAGTATGGTATTCAGTATTCAGTATGGTATTCAGTATGGTATTCAGGGTTAGACATGTTGAGGATCGCGTTTAAATCATCTCAGATGTGACTTGAGAAACTAATTTGGCCTTTAGGAGTGTTTCCTGTTACTGCATGTTGTTTACACAACAACAGATGCATTCTATGGGAGGCTCCGCCTAACGGACCAAAATGATGTTTTCTCACAAACGTGGATCAGAGTGACCGTGGCGTCCCAAGCCATCTGCCTCCTATTCTTGCCGGTGGCCCTTACAGGGCTTTGCGAGCAGTGCGTGTCAGCCCATTAACATGTCTATGGAGTGGTGAAGGCCATCTGTGGAACGGTAGACGTTACCTAACCGGGAGCTATGGAGGTTTTGCTCCATACGGGGAGTCCACAGTTTACTGGACAGGCGCGTTCACAGTCTCCACACGCTTCTAGAGGTTTTCTGTGTGGCTGGTTCGACACAACCTCACACTGTGCAGGCAAAGGCACTTTAAAAAAAAAAAAAAAGACACATTTGTTTTTCGTTTTGCAATGTCACACCAGTTTCGATCTGTGTGTTTTAATCTGTGTGTTTCTTGCAGTCATACAGCAGGAGTCCTTTGTTTTTGTTGATGCTATTTGGCATTTTGTTGTTGTACCCTTGCCATGTACACACTACATGTGGGGATTTCAGACCCACCCGATGCATCGTTCCTTGTTTGTCGTCGTTTTTGCAGCTTAGTTGTCATTGGTTTGGACTGGCATTCATTTCCCTTCCTCCATTTGTTCAACTCAAAGAAGTTGAAAACAAATTCCTTTAAACCCAAACAGCCCTTTAAATTCCTGACGTGCCCTAACGGGCGATCTGCAGTCAAGCCTCTGGAGGTCCTGGTCCTACTGAATAAACATTGCATGGGCCAGACAGCAGGGCATGCTGGGTAATACAACCCCCCTGAGCCAATCGGCTTCTTCTGGACCTGCATTCTGCAGGCGGCGTACTTTAATGACGTGTGGTTTATTGGGTTCTGCAGCTCAGGGGGTTCAGGGGAGCCCTCAATGGGGGAGACTGGGGAGATGCCTTCGCTCTCAGGCACTCTGTGAGTAGACACGGGAGATGGGGTGTTAGAGTGACGTGACACGCTTCAGTTGGTGTTTAAACCCAGCCACACACTCGACAGAGGTTACATGAAGGACACAGGTTTTCTTTTTAATGTCAAATTGAGTAAATTCTGGAGACTTGCTGACCAACGTCCTAAAGGGCATTATAAGAAGTCTGGAAGACACAGAAAAGCAGAGGGTTTTAAGCTTTAAGCTTTTTGGTTTGTTTGGCCAAGGGAACCTTAAACACTATGATGTTTGGGTGCAGGGGGGAGGGAGGTAGTCATGAGAACCATTGCATTTTGATGCCCCTGTGATGTGTCACATCACATAGACACACTAAAGGGTTCAGATGGAGTTTAAGTTACAGTCAGTCACTGCAGTGATTGAAATGTGAGTATCTCCAGCATGGACCAAAACCCCTTGACAGACTGCCCTGTGTGTAGGTGTAGGTGTAGACCAGTGCAGACATGAGTGTATGTATATCTATATATTTATGTACGGGTATGCATAACTGAATATTTAAGGAAAGATCAACATGTCAAGGAAGTCTAAAATCTGATTGTCACAAAGCACATTTTCCCCTCACATTACGCATACATTACGCATACATTACGCATACATTGTCACTGCATTGTCACGGCACTGTAGCTGCATTGTCATGTACTACATTTTCACTACACATACACTGTCTACTTTTGCTTTGTTTCTCTCAAACCAAAAAACTATTTCCCACAGAAAGTTCCCTCTGATCCTGACTCTGTGTGTTTGTAAGCCCCACAGATACTTTCCATACCTCACCACAGAGAGGGGGGGCTTCAACATCTGGTTTAAACCTGATGAGGGATGTTAGTGTAATGGACGGATGTCTCGTTACAGGGCACAGACCAGTGGAACATTAAAGATCAGATGATCTGATTTGTGTAATTGACGTTTTCATCATATATTATATTTTATTTAAAAACAGAATAGAAGAGAGTACTTTTCGTCACATATAAGCACCCCGTACGCTGGACAGTCTACAACCCGCACGCGAAAACATACGTTACACACCGGCAGCTCGAGAGCCGTTTTACCGAAGGCAAGCGAATTATATTAAGCGATCGTTTACTTAACGGGGCACTTAAGAAAAGCAAGCTGGCCCTATACAGCACGTTGTAATGAGCGCCTACACTCAAGGGCTCCACTGTGGAGCCGCTCAAATCAATCACTTTATTCAGCGGTTATGAATGCGCGAGCAGACTCTGTCGCTTAGAACCAGTCATGCAACCAATTCTCTGACTTCAGTGTCGTGGCGATTATGACTTCCTTTGGTGGAGAGAGAGAGAGAGAGAATCAGTTGGAAAATGAAATTAGTGTTTCCGTTTGGGAGTAATCGTCCTTGCCAAACCCCAATATAATAACTGTAACACTTACGACCTGAAACTTGTTGGTGTTGGCTGGTCCTCCGGTTGGGGGAGGGGGGTAGTTGGGGCTTCTTTGTCTGGCCTCCTGCATCTGAGGAGTTTGGTTTAAGAGCTCGTAACTGACTTCGGACCGAATGCCTGAACCACCCTGTCCAGATTAGCCAAGCAGAACCTGCTCAGCTCCTGATTCATCGTTTCCTTCGGAGTGACTTTAGCTCCTTTTGCTGTCCTGTCCCACGAATTTATAAGCTATGAGGTATTTATAAGGTATTTAGACACATTGTGAAGTTCCTGCAAACGTTTTTGTGATAACTTGTAACAAACAGATAATCTGCATTATGACTGATACACTCATGCCAGCACCACACCCACTGTCAGTGTCACCGCTGTATTTAAAATAATCCACCACAAAAATATTGTCCGTTTAGCACTGATCCTGTGGTCAGACACTGTGATGAATGGGGTGGATTGTAGCTGGCATGCTGGAGGTGCCATCGCTGAGATCCAGTCTATAACAGGACACCTATACAGTGCATCACATGACACAAGCAGGCATAAGAAAGTGGCCTGTGAGTCAGTGTGCAGTTGTTTCTATGGTGACGCTTCACTTCTAAAAAGATCAGGAGATGCTTGATTGGCAAATTAGACTCACCAGATTCATCTAGTTCTAGATTCATCAGGTTCACCTTGCTCTGTACTGCTTTGGCATTCATCTATACGCATCCCAATGTGAAGGTCACCCTGTGATTTTAATAGGCCAGATTAGTGCCGTGCACCTCCGCACACAAGACGCTTCAATCCGGTTGTTTTCTCCCAGACATTACACAAAGAGAGCAAATGTAAAGCTGGGCTGGAGTGTTGCTAGCCAGCGTGTCACCGCAGGGCTCCCGACGTGCTTCAAACAGCTGAGGAGAGCTAGATGGGGGATCCGTGCCAGGAAACCTTCAAACTGGCGTGCGGAAACAAATGCATTTACAGGCACTCGTTTCTGGTCACTCTCTTAGTGTGTGTGTGTGTGTGTGTGTGTGTGTGTGTTTAAGTGTGTTTTGAAACACTAGACTGGTTTCCACTGGCTAGAGGCCCGTAGTGGTGAGACTGCTGTACATGCTGATTGGCTGTACCTCCTCTACGCTTTATAACTACCTGTTATGACACCTACAAAATCGAAGCGTTCAGACTGAAAACACATCATGAAAGAGACGCGTCTCAGGTCCGCAGGTTTGACCTCTGATGGGAAGACTTGGACTGCACAAGGAGGATGTAGCCTTATCAAACACACACACATACACACACACTCGTACATACATGCTTACACACACACACACACACACCAGATTTTGGGCTTTGTTCCAAGTTCCAGGTTCCCACTGAAAATAAGAAAAAAAGAAAAGAGTGATTTTAATGCTTCTAAAAGCAAAACTAAAAATCTTTGAAGAGTTGAAATAAATAAATAAAATAATGATCCCATTTAGTTAGTGCAGCTGCCCCTGTCCTCAGAAACATTCTCTGCCTCTTCTTTTTAAATGGTTATGAAAATTGATTTCTTATTTTGGTTTATATCACCTTACACGGTAGCTGTTCCACAGTGGAATTCACTGTGCCAGATATAATTTAAAGTCTGAAAGCATGCGTGTGTGTATGAGAGAGAGTGAAGTGTGTGTGTGTGTGTGTGTGTGTGTGTGTGTGCACTGCTGGAGGGTGACTGAGTGAGGCAGAGAGGATATAGAGAACTTTGTTTTCACTCTGAGCTCAGAGGGAGCTGAACTGAAGCACTCGCCCCCGTCTCCCAGCGATCGGTGTGCTGCAGGGAGGGTGCTGTTACGCCGAGGTGTTAGCGCTGTAGGGTTAGCGCTGAAACTCAGCTGCATACTGCATGTTTTAACGTTGTCTTTGTCATTACATGCCTCTCCGTGTTTTAGATTTGTTTAGCATATTTATGAGAGTAAACATCAAAGGTCCGTGTGCATTTCACTGGACTCATGAGAATGTAAAAAAAAGACACATAATGAACATTTTGTTTGCTTCTCCTTTAAGGTGTGATTTGCAACAGTGTTCAGAATATGTGAGCATGTGGTCACCAGCAGGGTAGCAAAGGGTTAAATGTCTTTGTGTAAGGCTGAAGCAAAAGTCGGTCTGTACCCAGAATTCTGTTAGCGGTGATCTTCCCGTTCACCACCCAATCACTATCAGGGAACACACCAGCCAACAGTGAGGATCCATCCATATGCAAATATGCTCAAGGAAAATTTGCACCTCAGCTGTGTGTGCAGGATTGGAGAGTACGACAGAGGTCCTACAAATATGCAGAGCATTTTACGTCCCGAGACCGTAAGTCCGTCTCGGGACAGAGGTGTACAGGAAAACACATTACATTCTTCACCATAGAACCCAAACATGTACAGAAGAGCCCACGCTAAGAGGCCTTCAGCTGCAGTAGTGTATTGTTCAGTGTACAGTACAGAATTCTCTTACTCCCCCATATATGTAAAGCAACACTGACAGACCAATGACAAATTAATGGAATATTTGAAAGATAAATGGTTTGCTTACCAGTATGTGAAGAAAGACTGGCAGTACTGTATATAGATTTAGGAAGGACTCGACAAGTTGGAGAAGGACGTTAACTTTCTGCCCTCTAGTGGACATATTGTATATTGTAAGAGTTCCTTTTCATAATTAATAAACGATTATTATTTGAAGGCGTAGGATATCAGCAACAACAAACGCAATCTCATCCCCTCCCCCCCTTTCATTATACATTATGCCTACGAACTTGTAAAACTCTTATTGTCTTTGTTTGAGCATGGCACAGATGTAACAAGCAATGTCTTTTGCTTGTTCCAGAACTGCATCTGTAGAGCTTTAAGGTCTGAAAAATATCAGCTGACAGCTTGGTCATCTGTAAAACCATCTGGTATAAGTTCCAAAAATCCCATATCTCTCAGTCCTTGTTATTGCATCCTCACTGTGGCAAGAAGAACACATTACGGAGATCCTTTCGGTTCAGGTTGATTATCCAGAAGAATAAAAGATAAAGGAAACGACACACTAGATATCTCTGTCTCATCCTGCAGAGACGTTTCATCACGTTTACTTCACTTCTTCTTATATTCTTTACAAAACAGAGGGCCTTGTGTCAAAACCAATCAGCTTTGTTGTGGAATGCTCTTGGTCGCTCTCCAGTCCGCAGGTGAAATCCATTATGATATGATTTAAACTGGAGCAGAAGGTCTTGGCAGATGATGGAAAATGTGAAGCATCTCCTGCAGTTGTGTTGTTGTGAATCGTGGGATGAAAGGGAACTGTGGGGACACTGAAGATGGACGTGGGACCAACAGTGATTACAGTGATATGGGTCTAAGTGACCAGACCCCTTACTTTATAACTGAAGTAGGAGTGACGTAGGGCAATTTAAATAAGGCAAACTTAGTCCTCAGGCCCAGAGACCTAGACCTGTCTAGACTGGCCCAGAGACCTAGACCTGTCTAGACTGGCCCAGAGACCTAGACCTGTCTAGACTGGCCCAGAGACCCAGACCTGTCTAGACTGGCTCGTCCGTCTGTCGTGCCTGACCTTGGGGAGACCGTCTTGGTGAGACTGTCTTGGTGAGACCTACAAAAGAGTCTAACCAACCCAACTGCCCTCCAACACCACCCCGGCCCACCCTTGCTTGCTTGTATGAAGGACTATAGTACAATAAAACTGAATTTAATTCAATCAGTAGTTAATGTGAAACTTTACCTTTTTTGCCGTAATATTGGGCAGTTATGAAGTTGCATCTGTGTTTGAGCCTTTCTGTACGTTGAATTGGCTTTTGTGGCCAATTTTGTTGGCTGTGTACACTCAGGGTCAGGTGTGCTAAAGCCAGCAGTGCCTGAAACAGCACTGCAACTGAAAGTCTTTCTGCTTTACAGGCCTGCATGAATGTTTTAAACCAAAACAAATATGGTCTGCTGTTTTTGATTAGTGTGGCGTTTTTATTTACATTTATAGTGTAACATCTGTGGGGACTGTGGGAGGGTCCCTATAAACTCATGAGAACTACAGTGCAGTTTTCCTCTTGCTATGCTAATAACGCTTTGACAAAGACCTAAGATTTATTTTTGGTAATGAATAATATATGAATAATATATACATCATATATACATCATATATGTCTTCGGGTATAAAAGGAAAGTGTTTATATATATATTCCCTTCACAGACGAGCTGCGCCATTTAGGAAGGACTCTGGGTGTGCGCAGAGACTCGGTTTCCCAGCATGCACTGCTTTATTTTGCCCCGTATCTCGGGGAGATGAGAGCGGACGTAGCCCTCTCCGTCGACGACGGGGAAAACCTTTCGCAGCGCCCCGGTGACAATGACCAGCGTGCCAGAATGAAAATAACCACAGTGTCACGCCGTCTCTGCTTCTGGAAACACGCGTTTTCAACGTGAATATTTAAAGGTATGTGCCCACGCCCGTATTTTTTTGAGTCTTTATTTGCGGCAGGGCCGGTGGTCAGAGGACGGGGTCGTCGCATCCTCGCCGTGGCACCTGCCTGCGTCGCCGGTAACGGGACCAAAACATCACTGGCTTACTAGATAACTAGATGGCTAACAATCCAGCTGTCCACGCAGTAACCGGTAATTAAAGGTTTTTTTTTGTTTGTTTGTTTTGTTATGAATGTAGTCTGATATAGTATTTCAGTTCTATACGTCTTTTTTGTGCCCGAGCTGTTTGTTATTGTATAAATACTGTATCGCCAGCAGTACTGCACAATTTTTGGGGCATCAGATCGGCTGGAATTTAAAGAAGTTTTCACAAGCATGTCATTTGATCTGATGTTACAGAATGGATCGATATTGATGTTCGTACACCGTTGGCATCATTTTATTAATAAATGCGAT
Organism: Brachyhypopomus occidentalis; assembly: GCA_020368025.1. Taxonomy (NCBI): domain Eukaryota; kingdom Metazoa; phylum Chordata; class Actinopteri; order Gymnotiformes; family Hypopomidae; genus Brachyhypopomus; species Brachyhypopomus occidentalis. The sequence continues at coordinate 1,918,365 of JAGXOD010000035.1, read as the reverse complement.
TTCTAAGCAGCACCTATTTCGTGCAGTCATAACTACGGTTCAATGTTGTTTAACCTTGCTTGGCTGTATGAGCTTCGCCTATAAAGGTGTGGTATAACTAATAGCATTTGTCGTAATGATGCAGTTTCCGATTAAATAAAGAGGGCGAGTAATTTTACATCTTTGCCCGCCGACTCTCCTACGCGAAAGCCATTTTCAACATCGTTTCCTTTTCTAGTCAGGGCGGGATCCGTATACTTAATGTGCTCTTATTTTTGAAAATGTCTGCTTGTCCCACAAAGGACTTTAGCTAGCCAGCCCGACGTGTGGAGGATGGTGCGCTGTCCGCAATGCAGGTGCTGTTTATGATGTTGTTTGACGCGATCCGAGAGGCGAGGTGGAAGTGTTGTATTGAAAGACCAGTTTCGTCATCAACAAAAACTTGAATCATCTTATCTCACTAGTTTACCTTGTGTAGTTTACCTTGTGTACTCTATTCGTACTTTAAACACCTAACAGATGTAGCCTACAGTTTTCAAAGTTTTAATTATCCGTAAGGGTTTTATTCCCTTATGTTTCCTGCCGGACCCAGTTTAAAATGGAGAAATGTTTGAATTAAAGATCTGGCCCAAAGATTCCTCCTTTACATAATGTGATGGTTGTAAACACTGCATCAAAATAAGTCAGTGTGTGTTGAATTTGTGCATGCACGTGAATTTCTTAAAGTCTGTGAGTCAGTGGTGATCTCAGAGTTTCCTCGGGTGCTGCAGTTCATTGATTATTAATGTCTTGGAGGAAGTTCATGGTAGCCTGGAGAGAGAGAGAGAGAGAGAGAGAGAGAGAGAAAGAATGTATCTTAGGGACATGGAAAGAGCAAGATGGAAACAGAGAGGACTGTGACAGCCTGATAGAGGAGATAAACACATAAATAAGAGACGAGTGAGGCCTTATGGGAAGCCACAGAGATGAGGGGGAAACAGTTGATCCGGAGCCTTTAAAGTGGCCATCGGCCTGCTGGGCAGGTGGGCAGGCAGACGTGGAGACGTGGGCCTCCGTCACGGCGCCATCAGATCAGCCTCACCTTACCACACTGCAGGCATCAGCTTTTTTTAAATGCCTGCTCCACCACGAACGGCCCCCCCCACAGTGAGTAGGTGCGCTGGTGCGGGAGGGGCAGCAAGTTCTCGCAGTGCTCCAGAACATCTCAACCCGGGGCGACGGGCAGCTCCTCCAGATGAACGGATGAGCAGACGCTGCCGGTTGATTGGTCGAAGCTGTGATTGGTAAGCAGAGGCGAGAGAAGGTCGGAGGTGAGCCGAGCCAGCAGAGACGGTGCGTCTGCGCCACAGTCTCCGGGCTGCAGCCCAACCGATCGTCTTTGCAGTAAGTGCAGTAACACTGGTCTTAACTGTCCTGTTGGTTTTTCGGGCCTGCTTGGTTTGCTACTTGCTTACTTGCAGTGAAGGGAATGGTGTTACGGTTGTGGCTTGCTTATGTATTGGTTTATATTGGTTTACAGCAGGGTTCCAATGAAATAGGACATGCGGTACGTTGGTTATGTTTCATTTCTGTCATGCTGAGCATGGTGGTCTGCCGACTCTGTTACAGCCATCGCCTGCTTTGTCTGGCCACTGCATACATTCCTAAAGTTTGTCGATTTCACGCGATACCAACGACCAATAGCTTCGCTGTGTGGGATCAGCTTACTGGCATTGGATAGGCCCCGCCCACTGGGAGATGTTTGAGTCTGTGGTGATGTCATAGCTGATTATAGGAAGGCTCTCTTGTTTCAGGAAGTGCTTGGGTGTTCTACCGTTCGATGTTGTGGCAATCCATCATCATCTGGATGCACACACACACACACACACACACACACACACACACACACACGCACACGCACACACACGCACGCACACGCACACACCACACACGCACACATCACACACACACACACACACACACACACACACACACACACACACACACACACACACACACACACACACACACACACACACACACACACACACGCATGCACACGCACACACACGCACACACCACACACGCACACATCACACACACACACACACACACACACACACACACACACACACACACACACACACACACACACACACACACACACACACACACACACACACACACACACACACACACACACACACACACACACACACACACACACACACACACACACACACACACACACACACACACACACACACACACACACACACACACACACACACACACACACACACACACACACACACACACACACACACACACACACACACACACACACACACACACACACACACACACACACACACACACACACACACACACACACACACACACACACACACACACACACACACACACACACACACACACACACACACACACACACACACACACACACACACACACACACACACACACACACACACACACCCCAAGCTAATTCAGGTCATTGAAACGGGTGCGTGTAACACTGTAATCTTTGCATAACTAAACATCCTACACTTGCTCTCTCGTTTGCGTGTCAGTGGAGGACAAAGGGAAGGAGCGGTTTGGAGTGATGGAGAGATGAAGAAAGAGAAAGCGTAGTCCAGTGTGGTTCCTGTGGAGCGTATCTGGCCTGTGCTGGCGGCGGTAGAGATGTCAGACATCGCGCCTCGCGCGCCTACAACTGGAGTCTGATTTGCTGTCTGAGTCTGTGCGATTTGAGGCTCTTGATTAATATGCACTCATCACTGAAAGGGAATTAGCATTAGGATTAGCATGCTGCAAGTTCGCTTGTATTGGATCATAATGTGGAGGGGTGGAGTATCGTTCCACTCTTCTCTGCCTGATTCTGGGCCATACGTGACTCCGCCCACCAGCAAGTCTGTCCATCAGTGGCTCCGCCCATCTGTGCTCACATTCCATCCCCCTCCCTTAATTTTCAACATGGACGAACACATAATGCGCATCAGCGGACGGTCGGAGCCACCCTGCACCTCCACCCTGCACCTCCACCCTGCACCTCCACAGTGCTGACCGGCCCAGGAGGCCATTAGGATGAGCGTAACGGAGTCATCCATCTCTTCCTCCGCCCTCTCCCCTCCTTTCTTCCCCCCGTGCTCTCCACGCTCTGCGAATAGCCAGATGTTACAGATTTATTACATATCATAATCGATATCGGAACGAGCCAGCCCAGCTTCAGAACAGAGGAGGCGGAGCCACGCTGAATTATTCACACTGCCGGAGACCTGGGGCCCGATTTAGAGCCTCTGCTCGTAGCAGATCGACACGCTGGTGGGGTTGGAGGGCGGAGCTGTGGTCCAAATGCACGCGGTTGCCATACGGCAAGTGGCAGAGTCCAGGGCCAAATGGGGTTCTTAAAGGAGGCCAAATGACGATCGCACACACTCATCCGCCGCGCCGGCCAAACGCAGGTCTTGCAGGCCAGCTCACCAGAAGCCTGGGGTGGCGACACGTTGGCTGAGTGGCCCGGAGGGGCTTCACCCAGCGTGCATCAGTGAGTGGTGTCGGGTTGCTGGTGCTATTTTAAGCCTGTGTGTCAGGATGGGTTCGTGTGGGCGGTGTTGCATGCGGAGTCGGCGAAGAAGCATCTTAGTGTCTCGCTGTCAGGAGCCTTCCTCCTCCTCCTCCTCCTCCTCCTCCTCCTCAGGACGCCCAGCCATTAGAGCCAGAGGACTCATTTACTCCTCCTTCATGTCTCTCTTTGTTTTGTGTTATTTCTGCTCCCCCCTTCTCTGTCTGCTCCCTCCCTCTCTCTCTCTCTCTGTCTGTCTATCTACTTATGTAATAGCAGGCTATAATGTTGTTAAAAAGAAGGAGGATGCTAGTGGTGGAGAGTCAAGGCCTTTATTGCGTCTGTGTGTGTGTGTGTGTGTGTTAATGACCTCACTTTGGTTTGTTATTCTAACAAGAGTGTCCTTTGTCCCCTTCTGTACTTTCACTCCTACTACAGCTGTTCATGCGAAAAGAAGCTTAAACACACACACACACACACACACACACAGAACCTGCTTCTGCATTTTTGTATGGAATAAGTGTGAGTTCATCAGCTGGTGACAGAGCACAGGTGACCAGGTGAACAGGTGACCAGGTGGGCTACAGTCCTCCGCATCTGCTCAGCGTTACGCTGATCCACTCTCAGGTTGATGAGCTGAAGCCCAATACATGTGAGCTCACCACAGGTTCTGCACAGCCCCGGTCAGAAATGCATCTCAACGGGCTTCCTGGAATAATGCTCCTCCATAAGGAGTCGGTCCAGTTCAGTATGTACAACGGACAACATGGCCAAAGATTCTGGCATCCTGAAGACTGGATGGCAGTCGTGACTGATGTAGTAATTCCTGCCCTTTCTGCTTGTGGCTGGTTTCAGTGTGAGTGTGTGTGCGCGTGTGTGTGTGTGTGTGTGTGTGCGTGTTGTTCGTCATGGCCTCAGAGAATGTGACCCTGGAGAATCAGCTCCACAGTGCCCAGAAGAATCTGCTGTTTCTGCAGCAGGATCATGCCAACACGCTGAAGGGGCTCCATGCTGAGATACGCCATCTTCAGCAGCACTGCACAGGTCTGGGCTCTCTCACACACACACACACACACACACACACACACACACACACACACACACACACGTGCACGCTGAAGGGGCTCCATGCCGAGATACGCCATCTACAGCAGCACTGCACAGGTCTGGGCTCTCACACACACACACACACACGTGCACGCGTGCACACACACATGCAACGCACACAGTGTGCCATGTGGTACAATATAATAGATAATAGATTCTTCAATCTGTCATTTGAACTACAAAATTGTCATGTAGTCTAAAGTCTGTCATGTGGTGGGACCGTCTGTACGTGATCTACACTACAGTGTGATGGGACAGTTCATGTGATCTACACTACAGTGTGATGGGACAGTTCATGTGATCTACACTACAGTGTGATGGGACAGTTCATATGATCTACACTACAGTGTGGTGGGACAGTTCATATGATCTACACTACAGTGTGATGGGACAGTTCATATGATCTACACTACAGTGTGATGGGACAGTTCATGTGATCTACACTACAATGTGGTGGGACAGTTCATGTGATCTACACTACAGTGTGGTGGGACAGTTCATATGATCTACACTACAGTGTGATGGGACAGTTCATGTGATCTACACTACAGTGTGATGGGACAGTTCATATGATCTACACTACAGTGTGATGGGACAGTTCATGTGATCTACACTACAGTGTGTGATGGGACAGTTCATATGATCTACACTACAGTGTGATGGGACAGTTCATGTGATCTACACTACAGTGTGATGGGACAGTTCATGTGATCTCTGTGTTTGTCACTCTAAAGGTGATTTGATGCTCTGTGCCCCCATTCTAACATTTGATCTCTCTCTCTCTCTCTCTCTCTCTCTCTCTCTCTCTCTCTGTCTCTCTCTGTTTTCACAGACCTGACATATGAGCTGACAGTCAGGAGCTCTGATCCCAACGGTAAGATTTCTCACACGGACACACACACACCCATACACACGTACATACACAAATACATGCATATTTGCAAGGCGCGGCAGGTTTATTTATATAGCACCTTTCATACACCACAGCAATTCAAAGTGCAGCAAACACACATGCACAACGAATCATGATACGTTAACCAGATGATCTCACCGAGGGGCAAAGGGCACGTAGGGTGTGCGGTATGGTGTGTGTGTGTGTGACATCCTGGGAACATCCTGGGAACCAGCAGCACCGCAGAACTTCGCACAGTTCTGACCCTCCTGATTCAGCCTGTGTGTGGGTCACGCAGTGGGGCGGGTTCTGGTTCTGCTGGTCCGGAGGCATGAGGGCGCCGCCCCCCCGGTTACACGCCCCAGCACCCGAAAGCATGTGGCCTCGTGAGGCATTATGTGCTGGATCATGTTGTTATGTTGTTGAAAGCTGTTTGGTTGCACTGTTGCTTAGAGCTGGAGCTGCAGTAGTAGTTAGACCAGGTTAAACTGCAGGGGGTTGTAAATAATGTTTTAGGGCCACTGCAGAGAAAGAGAGAGAGAGAGATAGAGAGCTCAGAAGGGGAAGAAAGCTTAGCTCATTGTTCCAATAGACACATATTGCCATGGCTTTTTGGTGTAACCTGGCAACCAATGACACACCCAGCAGTCTCTCTCACACACACACACACACACACACACACACACACACAAATACACAACTGCAAAGACAACCCCCTGTGTTCTTGTTCTGTCTCTTTCTCTCTCTTCCGTCCATTTCTATAAATCAGGTGTCTTTTATTTTGCGTTTAAATCAAACCCACTATCCCACGGGGGACGAGTGGTCTACACAACCCCACTGCAACGCCTCTCCACAGACGAGGTCCTCCCAGCTTTGTCACAGTATTTACTGATGCTCCCCCAAGCCAGCAGGGGGCAGTGTTGGGGGGGGCAGAGCAGGGCTCGGCTGTCAGACACTGCGGCATCGCTGCTGTTGTTGCTGTGTGGGTCTGACCCAGATGGTGGTGCTGCTGGTGACGCGAGGTGTTGAGGGGATGCTAACGCAGAGGGCTAATGTACCACCTGGGTCCTGTCTCACCCTCAGCCACCTGGTACCTGTCTCACCCTCAGCCTCCTGCACACACAGGCCCCACATCACTGTGTCCAACATTTGGACACATTAAGACAGCTGCAAACGCCCAAGTCCCTTGGCAGCCCAGAGCAGGTGATGAGGTGATGACACCCCTCAGCTATCAGAGTAGTAGTCATGCCTGTAACTTTCCACCGAGGACCCTCTCAGCACACAGCAGTGACCTTCCTCCCACACCAACCGCCCCCACCCCCACCCACGTGAGCGCTGTGGTGTAATGGTGGTCAGAGATGTTTGTGATGATGACTCCATGGGGCTGACAGGGCTGTGGGTGTAGTGTGTGTAGTGGGTGTAGTGTGTGTAGTGTGAAGGTCGGGGAGAGGGGAGCAGTGAGTGTGTGAGTCACTCCGTTACACTCACATGAGCTCATTCTGTAGTCTTCCGCCATTAGGGAGAGAGAGAAGGGAATTATTATTTGTGTTGATGGAGTGATGGAGAAGCCTCCAAGAATTTAAAACATGCAGTTTGTTTGTTGTTTAATCGATCAATAAATGAATAAATTAATTAATCAAAAACTAAATTAGAACTGCAAAATTATTACTAATATAATTGTTTCATTTATTTTATTTTTAATTATATAATTTCAGGCTTGTAATGGTGTGGTATCTTGACAGCAGGCACCCAGTGCCACCCGTGTGACCACGCCCCTGTGGGGGGGGTTAGACAGTCTGTCTCCTGTGCCACCCGTGTGACCACGCCCCTGTGGGGGGGTTAGACAGTCTGTCTCCTGTGCCACCCGTGTGACCACGCCCCTGTAGGGGGGTTAGACAGTCTGTCTCCTGTTACAGTGCTAATCAATATAAGGAGTGTCTCTCTCTGCTGACCTTCAGCTCTGTGTCTCTCTTACTGTCTCTCTGCCTTTGTCTGTCTGTCTCTGTACTTTTACAGCCTCTCCCAGTTTAGCTGACATTACTGCAGAGAGAGAGAGAGAGGGAGAGAGAGAGGGAGAGAGACAGGTCGAAAGACAAACAGGGAGATAATCTGCAAACTAGACATTCATAAATAGACGTTTCTTAGACATTCTACAAATAGAGAATTTGGTCATAACATTTTTGTGCCAGTCGGTCTGTGTGTATCTGTTTGTGTGTGAGAGCTTGTGTGCATGATTGGGGGTGTGTGTGTGTGTGTGTGTGTGTGTGTGTGTGTGTGTGTGCGTGTGTGTGTGTGTGTGTGTGCGTGTGTGTGTGTGTGTGTGTGTGTGTGTGCGTGCATGCATCGCTCACATAATGCTGGGTCCTCCATGTCTGGTAAGGGATAACATGCCATGCTCATCTAAGTGTGGGGGAGGGCAAGGAAATGACTCTTACTCAGTGGTATCAAGTAGATCCGAATATCACAGGTCAGTACTGCCCTCTATAGGCTAAGTGATGAAACACTTTTATCTGCTCTGGTGGACATCAGGTTATAGGGTGAATATGTGTCATGCATGCTGTGTATGTGTAAGCAAGGTTACTGTGTTTAGGCCTGATGCCTATGATAACTGACATTTGATGTGTTTGCGTGCGTGCGCGTGTGTGTGTGTGTGTGTGTGTCCCAGACAATGGTGAGGAGCGCTGTAGGGAGCTGCACCGTCGCTGTGAGGAGCTGGAGGAGCAGCTGAAGGCCAAAGAGCAGGAGAACGCGGAGCTCCTCCGTGACCTGGAGCAGAAGAACGCCATGATCTCCGTGCTGGAGAACACCATCCGCGAGCGCGAGAAGAAGTACCTGGACGAGCTGAAGCACCGCAGTCACAAGCTGGCGGTGCTGAGCGGAGAGCTGGAGCAGCGGGCCAGCACCATCGCCTACCTCACCTCCCAGCTCCACGCCACCAAGAAGCGGCTGCTGGCCGGGACCGGCCCCACCGTCAGCCCCGTGGGTTCCTTCAGACCGGCCCCGCCCCGGCCCCGCCCCCAGCGCCGGCCCGCCCCGGCCCCACCCACCGCCGCAGACAGAGACTCTCGGCAGCCAGACACGCCTCGCAGGCGCATGCGCAAGAGCCTGTCGCAGCCCCTGCACTGCGAGTACACGGAGCTGTACCGGCTGGGCGCGGCCGACGGGCGCAGGGTGGTGCTGAGGGACGCCGTGGACGCCATGCCTGACCCCACGCCCTTCCTCCAGGCCCGAGAGCCGCCCGCCCCCGCCGAGACCGCACCCATGCTGAGGGAGCGCCCTCCGGTGATCCCGCCCATTGTTCCCGCAGCCACATCCCCCGCGCCATCAAGCCCCGCCCATGTGCCCATTCCGCCGAGCCCCAGGAGCAGCCCGGCGCGGGATAGGCCACATCGGGGAACCGCCCACAATAGGGGTGGCGCACAGGATCCACCGCTCGTCGTCAGCAGGGAGTGGGGCCAGAGCACAGCCGGAAGTGGAGACGCTGGCCGTAGACCAGGTCAGCGGGGAGAAGGTTGTCCGCAAACAGTCCGAAGCTGACAGAACTGTTTAAGACTAACAACACACATGCGCGCACGCACATGCACACACACACACACACACACACACACACACACACACATAGATTCAGACCAGTGCAGTATTGGCAGAACTGCTTTAATGCTGTGAAAACACACTCCAATTCACACTCAAACATTTAACTCAGCACAAGTGGAAACAGTCTCTATAACACACACACACACACACATCCCTATAGAATGGATAGCATTATCAAACTGAAACACTAATGTAGCCACATGAACACTGCCAGAGTACACTGGTCAAAACACTGGATGTCACACACTGGCACAAAGACTGACACATCGTCCTGCTCCGAAGACCGAACAGGAGAGACTGGATGTTCGCTGCTACTAGACCTGAATGGCAAGAGAGAGAGAGAGAGAGAGAGAGTTGATGAGGGGGCGGGGCCTAAGCTGTACCTTATAGCCTCCTGCTTTTTATGCAACACTGCGACAAGTATGAACAAAGGCGAAAGTGAGATGAATTCACCCTTAATATGACCTGTGTTCATCTCTGCCATCTGCTCACAGTGACTGTAGGCATGCCAAATGCTTCGATTCACCCATACATGCTTCACCTGTCCATACTTCACCCATACATACTTCACCTGTCCATACTTCTCCCGTTCACACTTTCCAATTTCCTCCTTCTTCTCCTGCTCGCACTCGCTGGTTTGTTTTGCTTTTGTGTTTTTTCTCACATAATGCAAAACTCAGACACGTGGCCAAACCTCGTCTTTGCCTGTCGTATGCTCACATGCATATTTGTTATTCATGAGCAATGCAGTAGTAACGCAGGTATGCACTCTGTCTCCACTGGTCTTCTGTACACGCTTCTCTCCCCCCTGACCACCCCTTAATGTAACTTCTGCTGCTTCACAACATGTAGAGAAACACATAAAGCAATTTATGAAAAAAAAGCTTCCTGGATTTGTGAGTTTTATTCAAAATAAACAAAACGGCTTTTGTTTTGCTGTAGCGTAAGAAACTACACTAGTTTCTAGCAACTACACTACACTAATCCTGTGTGAGCAGCCTCTCTGTAGAACAGGTTGACACAGAGTTAATTAGCAGTGCTCTGTAGACTCTCCGTAGACCCTCTGTAGTGTTTTCCGCCCCTGTCCTCAGGACCCAGAGATGTTCATTGGTTCAGGTGTGAATGAGATTGTGACAGAACAGAAGGATGGAGCTGTCCAAGCGTTGGCGAGCACAATACTGTGCAGACGTCCTGTGTCCACCTGTCCTTCTGTCCCTCGTCTTTGGACTTTAATCTAGACAACAAGTAACTGGTGGAGTAGGAGGGGTATGAGGTGGAGATCTAAGCGTGGTTTGGTGCTGCGTGGTGCTACGTCCTGCACCACAGCGCAACCCCCTACAAGAGCAGGTGCATGATCCGTAAGGACGCAAGCGTACCGAGCACCGGCTCCCAGGCGCACGTGCGCCCCCTGCTGCCCGAGCCCGCGTAATACTCCACATCCGTCTCGTTCCGGAACTCATCGGTCTGCACGCTCTCGTAGGCGCCACCGTGTCTGGGGTGGCCGTAATTGCTGCCATAGCCATGCCCATAATTCCCGTAGCCGCCGTAGCCAGGACGGGACATGGAGCCAAGGCCGTGACCCAGCACCATACCTCCCAGAGCCCCAGCCGCCGCCGCTGCTCCTGCTGTCCTCCCCGCACTGGAGCTGGAGGAGGAGCCTCCACTGTGGGCCGGCAGGGGTCTGTAGCCTCCCCGCCTGGCTCCGCCCACTCCCCGCCCCCCTCCTCCCCGTCCAAAGCCCCAACCCCGACGAGACTGCGTGCTGGGAATCAGTGCTGCCAGTAGCAACAGACAGACCAGGAGTGAGATGACCCAGCGCTGAGAGAGCATGGTGGACAAAGACTGTGAAAGGAGATAAAGGTCAAAGGTGAAAATATTGTTATACAAAAATCATGCTTTTAACAACACTGGGACAGAGGAGAGAGAGTGAGAGGGAGTGAGTGAGAGGGAGGGAGGGAGGGAGGGAGAGTAGGTGGATAAGAGACAGGGCATGTTCTCTATAAGAGGCATTAGGGCTCACTGACTTAGTCACTGGCTTAAGCAAGTTATGGGTCATACACTCATCCTGGACTCATCTTTATGCACATAGTAATGAAATCTATAATCATCTGTGTGTGTCTATGAATCAAGCTTCAGGCGGGTCAACTCCTAAACAATTATTTAATTAATTAATTAACGTCTCTACACAGCCAAACCAGGATGTCAGTCAGCGTCCTGTGCTGACCAATGTCACCCAGATTATCAGACTTTCACAGACATCCTGCCTTTCAAGCAGCCCAGATTTAGAATCTGATTCAACACACTGTCATCCTCTGTCATGTTTAAAATGACTCTGTTACATTACAGTTAACACATGCCCACCAATTCATTTTCACTGAATCATTGCACATATACAACAGGACACGTTTAAAGCGTAATTAAAACAAGCTAAATTAAACCTTCATGTGACAAGGGAAGAAAGGACCATCGCCCGTGTGTAGCTCGTCCTACCTGTGGAACGGAGCGCTGTGCAGTTCTGAGCTCTTCAGAGAGCAGCCTTCTCCACCGCCCCGCTGTGCATGAATGGAGTCCTCACCCACAAGGTGGAGCTCCCTCAATCAAAACACACACACACACATGCGCAAACATGGAACACAGCCACGCAGAGTAGCAGTCACTGAGCTGATTTGGCTTAATGCAGTAATCATGTTGTGTACAGGGTCAGAGACGCCTTCTCTCTCCAACCTACATATAACCTACACATGATGTCCTCGGACATGAGTCGCTGTCCAGACCTCACGTGTCCGTCCAGTCACATCGCCGTGGTGATGACTTGCCCAGTGATTTCTGGGTAGTGAATTATTGAGAATTCCACAACAGACTTTGCTGTAATTGTATGAGTATATGCAGATGTACAGTGTTAAAATTACATGTTGGTCGACAAAAAGAGAAGTAGTTCCACTTTTAAGATTTTATTTCATTATAACTGTTGTGATATCAGATTCATGGTTTAACCCAAACCCAACGGTTCTCTGAATCAAAAACTGAACATCATTGTAAAAAATGCAAAGTAATCAATTTCAAAATAAGAAAATCAAAATGATAAAAAATCATACTTATATGTGAAAACATGCAAATCAAATTCAATTTCAATGCCATACAGGCAATCCAGCACAGATACGTCAGTAATCCAGCACAGACACACAGGTAATCTATCATAGACCCACTGATCCCACACACACACACACACACTCACACACTCAGTTATTAGTTCATGAACAATCATACTCTAAGTTCACATACTTCAGAACCAAAGTTCTGTCACACTGTGCTTCAGAAAATATATCATAAACACACACACACACACACACATCTGTGTGCTACACGTGAACAAATACTTCACGTTAGCACTGAAAACCTCCGATCACTGCTAAACTGACCTTTGCCATATTAGACGTACGCTTGTATCACACACTGTGCTTAGCATTAAGGTTTCCTCACATCCACGTATTATATCTGATACTACAGGCTACCTGTGTTGGTCAAACAGAATTGTTTAGACATTGTGCCTTGATGTGTACTGCAAACCCGTGAATCACCCACAGTCTTCCCTACATATACTCCTAATCATAGCCCACACATACAACACCCCTTCCCTTACCAACCACTGGCTGAGTGACATGCCATACGTGATACTACACGACACACACAGTCCATCCATCCTGGATAGGTGAACCGCCCCCTATACATTATATAGTACCATCACTCCATATAGTCAAACATTATGGCCAAATATGCTGGCAACCAAGTTAGGGCAGAGAACGTCGAACACGCAAGGTGTTACGCAGAGAGATGTGCAGAGTCGCCTTTTCAGAGGGAGACATGGAGCATGAGAGAGGTCTGGGTGGAGAAGGTGGAGTGGGCGGGTGCTGGTTGGTGTGTAGGAGATCCTTCACATGCAGGTGGAACCATCGGGTGGACACTGGAGCTGCTTCTCCATGATATACCGCAAATACTTATACCTACGGAGAAAGAGGTAGAGAGGGAGGGAGGGATGGATAGAGAGGAGGAGGGAGAGGGAGGGAGAGAGAGAGAGAGAGAGCGCAAAACTGAGTTACGGTTGAGTTCCCAGACCCTTTAACTGTGGATGTGCAGCTTGGGCAGTGACTCTGCAGACCTGCGTGTGAGCTTCTGCACCTCCCTGTCCTCTTCCTCTGTCAGTTTGGTAATGAAGCTCTGCAGCACAGGCATCTCAAACTTAATGTACTGCGCCACCTAGTGGAGGGGAGACATCTGCAGTCAAGTATTTATTATTTAGACCAACCAACATAAAATTGCTAGAGAGAGAATTATATAGCATTTCAGTCACTCAAGCATGTGCACACACACACACACACACACATACACGCAAATACTCACATCATACGTAACCTCCTCTCCGAGGTCCTGTTCCATCAGGAAAATTCTGCAGACCTGTTCACATGGTCCCTGAAGTATCTTCAGCAGCAGCGGGTGATCAGTGCTCTTAAGCTGAAGTCGTTCTATGAGAGACACACACACACACACGCATGCACCCCCCCCCACACACAAACATCCAGACTGAATAATGAATTTTTGCAATCTGCATTACTCTACTTTGTCCAGCAGGTGGCACCTATTTTATAACAGTGCTGAGAGACTGGGAGGGACGGAGGGGGGAGGGAGGGACGGAGGGGGGAGGGAGGGGGCGGGGCGGGGGAGGGAGGGGGCGGGGCGGGAACAGGGGGAGGGAGCAACAATGTTCAAACAGGATCATACGTCTCGTGTCATGAGATATGGGATGCGGATAAATACAGAATCTGCCAGTAGACTGTTTGGTATTCGGAGTCAGAGACGTCTTTGCTGCAGCCGTCCCTGCACCGGTGTTGTTCAGAGAGAGAGAGAGCCCAAATCTGAACAGGTGCTCTTATTCAGAACATCACCATCATGAACATCACCTTCATCGTGTCCTCAAAAAACATAACGTACCTACAACACTCAGACACGATAATATGTTCTGGAGGACGAATTGTTTTCAGATAAGCACTGTAACAACATCGAAGAAGAGGATACGTCCACAAACCTGGCTCGGCTGGAGTTGCTATGGTAACAAAAGATTACAGAATGCTTTCTGTGTCAGATCAGCTATGGGGGATTCAAGGTTACGGCAGTTTGGAACGTTGCAGGCGTGTGTGGATTAACCAAACTGGAGCCTTTTCTCCGGATGTAATCTGGATATTTTGGAACATATTACATCTTTGCTGTGATATGTGCTAAATGTGTGTGTGTGGTTTATGATCTGGTTGTGTGTGTGTGTGTGTGTGTGTGTGTGTGTGATAGCGAGAGGCTGTCTGTGCTTGTGATGTTTATAACCTGACCTCTGGTTGTCTAGGTTACAGCCTGAGTGCCAGGAGGTGGAGGAGGGAGGTGGTCTGATTCGCTCATGGTCATCTTGCATCTGCAGTCTGATTGGTCGGCGCAAACCCCAGGAGATATTCAGAAGACCCTCCACAATCAACTCACCTTCTTCCTGTGTATTGAAAACACAATGTGTCCTGCTATGGCTTTTAAGACACACACACACACACACACACAGAACCCCTATGCTGAAGCATAAATTTTACTATTAAGTCAATATTTATTTCAATAATAATCCTGAACTATATTACAGCTTAAATCTTGTCATGCCTTGCTGGGGTATGAATCTTAAGGGTTAAAACAGGTTAGGATACGTAAACGTTCTAGACCAGAGAAGACTAAATCATTCCAGGGGCTGCAAGTTAGCCTGATTTACACTACCGAGTTTGTCTGGAGCTGAAATAAGTAAACACAAGTACAGCGAAACCATAAATCAGGTGAGATAACACACACACACACAGCTCTACTCTCGAGTCAGACAGTACTCCTCAGAGACTGGTGAATTATTGAGAAGGGACAGAGGGAGGAATTAAAGCAAATTTCAGACAAAGAAGCCAAATGAAGTGTCTGTGTGTGTGTGTGTGTGTGTGTGTACCTCTCAGTGTGAATTCATGTGCTTGTATCTGTGTATGTGTGTGTGCATACGTAGGTAGTTGGGTGAGTGTGTGCGCATGTGTGTGTCTCTGTACGTGTGTGTGTGTGTGTGTGTGTACCTCTCTGTGTCTCAGCTGCAGGTTCTGTCCTTCATAGTACAGGTTGTAGGTCTTCAGGTAGGAGAGGACGCTGCTTCTACAAACAAACACAGCTCTGCTCAGTGTGTCTGGGTGTGATTCCACCCTAAACATGCACACTGCTAGGAACGTAGCTATTAGCCTGTTATAGCTATTATTAGCTATTAGCCTGTAAGCCGTCAGCTGCACCGCGTGTGTTTGTGTCTCAGTGTGTTTGTGTTGCGAGGAGGTGTGATCTTCCTGGAGCTGGAGTGTGTGAGTGTGGAGGGATGTCGGTGTGGCACAACGGAGACTCACTTGCTAATGAATTTATTCTCCCCAACCTGCACTCCATCACTCCTGTCCTCCATTTTAAGTCCAGCACGACTGCATGGAGGAAGACCTGAGAGCAAGAGAGACAGAGAGAGACAGAGAGAGTGTGTGTGTGTGAGTGTCTGCATATTTAGTTCCCGTTTCTTAATGTCTCTTCTGAAATGAGGTCAGAGAGAAAGACTAGACAGATTTACTGGTAGACAAACCAAACAGGCGCTCAACACCCCCACAGGAGTGGACCATGGAGCAGAGATCTGCTAGACCACGCCCACTCACACACACACACACACAGGAGCGGACCATGAAGCAGAGATCTGCTAGACCACGCCCACTCACACACACCCACACACAGGAGCGGACCATGGAGCACAGATCTGCTAGACCACGCCCACACACACACACACACAGCGGACCATGGAGCACAGATCCATGAAGCAGAGATCTGCTAGACAGGAGCCCATGGAGCTCCCACCACGCACACACACACACACACACAGGCGCGGACCATGGAGCACAGATCTGCTAGACCACGCCCCTCACACACACACACACACAGGAGCGGACCATGAAGCACAGATCTGCTAGACCGCGCCCACCCCTCACACACACACACACAGGACCATGGACCACACAGACCTGCTAGACCACGCCCACACACACACACACACACACAGGAGCACAGATCGGACCATGGACCATGCACAGATCTGCTAGACCACGCCCTGCTAGACCACACACACACACACACACAGCGGACCATGGAGCACAGATCTGCTAGACCACGCCCACTCTCACACACACACAGGAGCGGACCATGGAGCACAGGACCATGGAGCACAGATCTGCTAGACCACGCCCCCTCACACACACACACAGGAGCGGACCATGGAGCACAGATCTGCTAGACCACGCCCACTCACACACACACACACACACAGGAGCGGACCACGCCCCCTCACACACAGGAGGCCACGCCGACAGCTGGGAACATGGGAGCAGGAGGGTGAACACGAGCTGGAGGAGGCAGCTGAGAGGAGAATTGAGGAGGATGAGGAAGTGGGGCAGAGGGGGCAGGATGGGGGGGCGGGAATGGCATTAACATGTGGGGAGGGTCAACTTACACAGACTTAAAAGAACTAGAAAGGAGCCCAGTTAAAACCAAATACACACACATTACACAGACACACACACACTTACATGGCCACAGACACACGGGAACATACACATGAGGAGAAATGCAGAGTAAAGAATTTCACAACCAATTATTGAGGAAGAGCTGATTCTGGTTTCACAGCAGCCCGTCTGCTCCCAACATGGACACATACCAAGAAACCCAAAACCTGGGCAGCTGCACGATCTTCAACACACAAGACCTATGACTAGCACACACACACACACACACACACACACACACACAGAGGGACTGGAGGTTCCCCTGGCAGGCTGCCAGCAGTGCTACTCATGGATTCCTTCCTATCCAGCTGAGAAGGGCTAGAGAGAAGAGAGAGGAGAGAGAGAGAGAGAGAGAGAGAGAGAGAGAGAGAGAGAGAGAGAGAGAGAGAGAGAGAGAGAGAGAGAGAGAGAGAGAGAGAGAGACAGGTGCAGGGCTACAAAGGCTGTGACCATTTCAAATGTCTGACTGCTCTCTACATCTGCTCCAACTATCTACCACCACACTGACCACTTCATCCACCACAGCATCCACCCCTGCACATCTCAAAACATTCTGATCACCAAACACAGATTTCAGTATATATTTCAGTATGTATTTTGTAATATCTACGAGTTTCCACAGCACATGGAATTGCTTATAAGTTTAGATATGAATATTCACACACACACACACACACACAAACACCCAAGTCACACCACTGAGTCTTACCAATGCTTCTCTCCCTCCCTCTCTCTCCCCTCTTTTTCGTCCTCAGGGGTAATCCTGTGGGGAGACAGTGGGGATTAGCCGAGCCTGCCGTCCCGTCCCTCGGGTGAGAGCGTCTCTATGTGGAGGGCGTCTGGCCGTCCACAGGGACTCTCCGCGCTGCAATGTCCTGCCCTGGAGGTGCCGCCGGCAGGCAGGACTCAGGAAGTGCTCCTGCTCATCACTTCCTCTTCTGCAGCTCAAGAGGAAGCAGTCAGCGTGCTTCTGCTTCAGACTTCCCCAGTGTCACCGCCACTGCCTCCACCAGCACTGCTCCACTCTTCTCAATCCCTCCCTCCCTCCCCCCTCTCACACACACACACCAGATGCACTCAATGAACAACACTAAGGCAGCTCAGTAGTGCCTGACATCATACACACACACACACACACACACAAACATGCACACACACGACTGTGTGCTTTCCTCCAGTTACAGGGATCTTCCGAGACAGTTCTCAAGGGCTTTGCTCTCATAAAGGGCTACTTGTTCCCACAGTTCATGAGCACAGCTCCGAACTGATTATCCTTTCACAAAAAGAAATACAATACACTCAGGTTCCTATGAACCCAGGTGCCTTTTCACTCACTCTGCTCATTCACGTGTGCGTGCGTGTGTGATGTGAAGAGCTGTCAAAGTATCTCACACCCCCCCCTCATGTGTTTCTCACGCATCCTGCTGCTTCCAGTCATGCCGTGATGAAATATTCAGAAGCAATCAACCTAGCGCTCAGCACGAGCAATTTAATATTTCAGTGGTTATACACAGCCCTGCCAGAGCCACAACCAAACAACGAGAACCGCGCTCCAGACGTCAGGCGGTTCTGATGGTTCTCCTCAGTCATTTTGTCTGAAGAGTTGAACTAAAATGCTGACATCTCGATGTGATGGTGGAGTGGAGCTTGAGCTTTGTAAAAGCACACATCAGAAGTCCATCCCAGCCGAACAGCAGATACGCCATTGGCCTTCAGAAAGCTACCCAAGCCAATCAGCAGACATGCCATTGGCCTTCAGCTGACCCTGAAGCAGAGAGGTAGGAAGAATAACCCAAGTTGAAATGGCCAAGCTAAATAAAAATATTGACAATAAGCTCCATTAATATTAAATCCAGAGTGAATCATTTAGTGTGCACTTCAGCTTACAATAAAGTGAAAGTGAAATTATCAAGTAAAAAAAGCAGCGAAAATTGAGTAAATGCCAAAAAAAGTGTTTACGTGTGTGTTAAGGAACAAGAATTGAATAGTCAGTATGGACAAGACAAACAAAAAAATTGTCTTGAAAACAGTAAATGCCATTAGAAACACGTCCTGCACGTTTGGTACTTTATTAAGTGGGAAGTGGGTCACATTTCAACTGCACGGAGCTCGCTAAAATCCCAGCGCGTGCTAACATATGCCACTTTATCCGAGACCAATACACTGTTTACGCACACAAAACCACTCCTCAGGTATCAAGGGATGTGTCCCTTTTTTATCAGTTGAGAACGGTGAGAAATTCCTGAGAGAATAATCAGTTTGTCCGATGTTTGCCGCCTACATGTGTATGTCTGATTACTGCTGTTTTGCGTTCGCCGGGCATAGAGAGAAAAGTACGTGCCAGTTTCAGTGACAAAGGGAGCCTAATGTTTAATGCAATAGACACATGACGGCAGATATGGAAATGAATCTCTACCGCTACAAAAGGCAATAAAGTAACATGCCGCTTCGTTCTTCCACGTTCAAGATAACGTCTTGCGTTTCGGGAAACTGGGGATCAGTGTCAAGTTTAGTTTGGCGTTGGGCCGTTGATGTTCTTAAAAGCAAACTACGGTCACACTAAAATCAGCTTCCACGAGGCGTCTCTCAGCACTGATAATTTGCACTTTGAAACAAGAAGGGAAAACCTGTCTTATTACGAACCCTGTTTTTATTTCTTGTGCAGATGTTCGTTGGTGAAGCACGTAACATTTCTACACATTCCCTCAGCCACCGTGTATGCCACGAAGAATACAAAAATGTACGAAGAATAAGGCCATTGTTTCTTTCTGCTATACCTTCAAACTGCTCCGAGCAGTGGCAAAAACAAAAAATTATCTTACTCGTATCTAAAATGAGATATTTTCTCCATTTTAACTTTCTCAGAAGTGCTCGCGGTCAGGCGATCACGGACTCTCCAGACACATACACGTGGTGAGAAAGGAAGATACTAGAATCTCCAGTGGAAGTGAAACAAACCGACCATGAACCGTGAGCTAGAGCCAACCGCACTGGCTCTCACGGCATACTTTTACACACACACACAACAGTTGCCCAATTACTGTTTTAAAACTATTTCAGCTTGTCTCATCACCGCTCTGTAAGCGTGGTGTATGTCCGCGCGCGTTAAGTGCTTGCGTGCATGCAAACTAAAGTCTTTCTGTGATTCTTCCTTCTTTTAATCTACGTGTACACGCCTAACAAACAGCCCCTTCCTTGTTTTTAAATCCCAAATCAGTAACTACACCGCCTTCTCATTCATTCTCCCGCAGCTGTTTCTTTCATAAACTGACACACACACGCGCACGCACGCGCGCTCTCTCTCACTCTCTCGCGCGCACAAGTCATAAAGCAGCATCCTACGGGCTCAGCCCCCCCACGCGCAGCATCACCTCCCGAATGCCTTCACTTGGCTATTGTCCGGATCGTCATGACAACCTTGAAAACCCCTTGCGGACCAACAACAAGCTTTGTCCGGCGGGGCCGGGAGTGCAGGGGTCTGGCCCCTTCCCGTCCCCTCTTCCTTCCCCCATCTCCTCGAGCTAAGCAGGTTCGCGTGATGCGCTTCCCGAATGCATCAACTCAAAACGACTTCACCAGACATATCGCGCTCTGAGGATTAGAGACACCAGACACCAACACAAAGCCAGCTCTCTCGGTATCTGTAGAGTCGGGGGGAAAAGCAACATGACTGCCAGATGTCAGTTAAACGCTCTCCTCTGTCTGAGTGGGATTACAGTTTACACGCAATTAGTAAGCGGGTGTGATCAGCCGCCAGCGCTATAATTTTATATGCATACCATAACGAAACAGAGACTTACGGTTATACCTACTTTAAATAATAAACACTGAAACGCAGCAGTGGATATCTAAATAGACTCTTCGCTTTTCATCCAAATGTTGCCGGAGTGAACTGGTTACCAACTAACCAAGCTTCAAGGCTGTCACTTTTCGTTAGACGAACCTGTCAGTTTAGTTACGTATCCACCTCGAGCTCAGAGACGGAGGAGGAGAAGCCGTTATGTAATCTCGCCAGAAAATGTGGATAGAAGGGTCCATACTAAACTTCAACACAACGTCGCTTTCCTTCGGTCTAGGCAAGCTTGTGCCTTTCCTAGTAAGGCAATATGGAAACACGTGAAACAACACAAGACACGACTGAAGCGAAAATGGTCAAAACAGTGGAACGTAATAAATCGATAGGTCATATGACATCCGCCACGTTTTCCTGGCATGTTCGTAACCCATCAACCTCGCTCAAATTACACATTAGTAAAAGCTACAGGAATTTGTGTATAATATCCTTGCAGGCCTTAAAGATCTCAGGAGAAATACGCCGGAACGTCTAGCCATTTCAGAAAATCACTGAATGCTATAGAATAACAACTAAATGCATCGCCCTCAACTAAACTGTCCCGCATTACTTACCACGCACGGAGTTGCTGCTGTTGTTGTCAAAGGCAAATGTCACGAACCACGTTCTCGGCTACAGTATTTTGCCTCGTCCTTTCAGTAAATCTTCTCTGTGCATTCACTCTGAAAACGGGCTGCGCCGCTTCTAGTAGGCTTGATATTCCGATCCAAACGCTTTGCTCTTTGGAAGGCGCGCACTCGACTCGGCTGGATCCTCACCGATCTAGTCCGCGTATCGTGAACAATCGGGTCTCGGGGGGCGTGATCACAAGGAAGACCCCATCTGTTGTTTCAGGCCTCCGACGCCAGATCAGCCAATCAGCGCGAACCTTTAACGCCTTCTTTGTCCGCGCTGCCCGTTTATCGCGGACTAGTAAATGAGGGAATCCCGTAAACAATAGCCCGCGCGTTGTCTCGCGCACTGTTTCTGTTTCACCCATCTTGACTCTTTCTTCATAACAAGCTACAAACACTACAAACACTTTCAAAACTTTTTTTTTTTTTAATAGGATTGTTTATTTTAGGGTTGTGGACTTCTGGACATGCAACCTAGTTCACGTTTAACCATTTCACATGTTTGGGATCAGAGCTCGTTAACCCATCTACAGTCAGCATCACAGACTATTATATATCAGTATAACTAACTATAATTTTGGATAGTCCGGTGTATGCGCAAAACCTGCAATACTGTTAATCTGGTTAAGCAGGCCGTCACGCTCAGAGCGACACAGTAGCCTCAGACAAAGAAAAGGGAGACAGCGAAGGCAGAAACGACCGGCGAGTTATAGTGTGCAAAACGACGCACACTTGTATATGAAACATTAGTTAGGATTATTTTGTTATAGTGAGACAGGGTATGAACACGTCTCCTTTTGTAGAACGCCTGCTTTAGGAAACGCACGTTCAGGAACCCCTATATTCAACATCATCTAGAATGTTCGCACTAAAGTTTTGTGACTATCTACTTTGTTTGGATTTCTCCAGACATAAATAGTCCCATCTTTGGTCCCTGTGCTGCATTTTAAAATGACCTGCTGACCAAAGTCTGCAGCTCTCGTAGGCCGCGAGCACTTCACACCGGAGAGGTCTCCCTTGTGGCTGCGCGAGCGCTTAACAGCGAACTAGGTAGCTACTACAGCAGCGGAAAGTCCGTATGCTGTCGCGCGCATCTGGGTCGGTCGTGGCTATTTTCATGACTTGCGCTTAGGTTGCTGTTTGACGGGGTGAATCGTCTCTATGACGAGCTTACTCATTCGGGACAACATGGCTCTGAGCCCGGCAATCTGATGGGTCTCGGCATCTCTTCTAGTTGAAAGTCAAGGCCAAATTAACTCCAAGGTAAACAGGGCCACAATCATACAGTTCACTTGGATTTCTGACTGTTCTTTCCTGCTTGGAGTGAGTAGTGTTTGGTTACAATTCACCCTCCCCCATAACTGTGCAGTGACTCATCCTGTCTCTACTGCACATAGGTGAACCCAAGTGAAGAAACCCAGTAGCCATGGAAATTCATACGGTGTCCCTGCATAGCAGCAAAGGCAGGACAGGAATCTTACGTGAGTCTCTGTGCTTGAGTAGGATGCATTAGTCATCCACAGTAGGCCGAATTCACCCAACAAACCTGGCAAGTCAAAAACGGTCAACAAAAGCAATAAAAACAATATTGAAAAAATACATATATGAATATACTGACCCCCCCCCCCCACCTCCCCATATGGCTATTGAATTTCATGGACACAAACACAGAAGAAAGACTAAACAGACAAGTTAATTCAGGAATTTTTCAATAATTTTAAGAGCAATGAATAAACAGTTGATGCTACAATTAGTATCCACAAAGCCTGGTCCAGTATACCTCACTCTGTACTCAAATCAATATACATGAATATTCATATATTTATTTTTGTCTTAAAGTATTTTACCTTTTAATTTGTACTACTATTGACATAAAACCAGAAGCAATGTTAGAAAAATACATTATGTAAAAGTTCTAGTTAACAAAAGTAGCTATTTTGCTAAAACTATCAATTTTCAAGATGCAAAACAAGTTTAAAATTTTTTCCACTTAAATAAAAATGTAACAAAAATGGTGCGTTTTGCAGCATGATTATGAATTATATGTACGATCTCTTTCCTACAAACACATCTTTGTAAAAACACGAAACTGATATATAAAAAGGGGAAATAAGAGCAATGAAGTATCAAACAGTGGATAAAGTGTATTTGTCATATCACCGCCCTCAAAACAACTGAAAGGGTGTTTATCTCGTACTCGTAATGCCCCAAGATACCAAGACCCCTCACAACCATTTAACGCGTTATGGAAAATAACTCAGCCAGAGCGCTGAACAAGGTTTCTCCCCTCAGCTCATCTTTAGGATCCAACATTGGTCCCCATTTTATTTACCGTTGTTAAATTCGAGATCCTTACTGTTGTGGTTTCGTTTTAAGAACGTCCCACTCCCCCCCCACAGTAAGCGTGTGCACGTTACCGCGGCAACCCTCTTGACTGACAGGCAAAGGATGTGAGAGGTCTTCGTAAGAAGACATATTCGAGTTACAGTTTGCATTCGTCAACATTAAAACCAGCTATTTAAAGGTCAAAGACCTGAAGGAGACAGCACACAGGAAGGGACCCGACTGCACGGTAAAGCACTACAGGTGTAGGGTCACCAGTGGGGAGGGGCACACTGGGGCATCTATGGAACTGGGTGCACCGAATTTATCAGACGCAATCGCACGTCTGAGCTACGACATCACTTCCCTAGAAGCGGAGGATGCATGGTGTCAACTCAAAACCCAACCGCATCAGCACCACAACACCATCCTCTAAAGCTGGCAGATATCGTGCAACGTTGAGGGCCTCAATATGCACCCAGTCAAAAATGGTCCTACCGCTCCCTAATACTGGCACGGCACCCGCCCTGTGGCGACGTCAAACTGTTCTAGAATTTCAAGGTGGAGGAATAACAAACAAAAACAAAAGTCTGAAGGATAGTTCGTTTGGGCCATTGTTAAAAACGGTCTCCGCATGTTTCTCCTCAGAAAAATGCAGGAGAAGCGTGTGGACGTCCTGCCGAACATGCCCGTCAGCTGTCAGGCCAGGAGGCCACGGGCCGCTCTGCGTTCTTCTGAGGAGAACCATGCTGGGAATAAACATTAATGCATTTTCAAATCACCTCAGTATGTGGAATGACCTCTGTAAAGAAGCACCAGTTCCGCTTTAAATCTCACACACAAACGATCCGGCTATTCTTCTCCAGCCAAGAGCATAGCACCAATGCAAACTCCAACCGGAGACGTGTCTGTCCGTCTGTGTGTAGCATCTCGGCTGTTTAACACCAGACTATTAGAACGCATAAATAAATAAATAAGGGACCAAACAGGTGTGTGGCTAAGGGGACAGAGGACCCGTTTCTAGGACAGGACCTCGTTTGGTACGTCGAGTGTGACGGGAGGAGAGGAGGAACCATGGCGACGAGGGTTGATTTGGTTCTGTCTGTGTTCTCGTGATGTCACAACCTTGTCATCTTGACCCGTAACTCCCATATCAGCTCTGGGACAGCGAAGAGAAGGATAACCGATGGCTAATGCAAAGTATGGGGAGACGTCGAGGGTCTTGCACGTGTGCTGTGAACGTCACAGACTTTAAGACGACCGCACACACTGAGAGCACCGTTTGTATAAATGTTAGAGATCATCTCCAGAAAAGGAATTGCACATAAACCCCCTCACCACAAACCGAAGTGAACAACGAACGGTATGAACAACATTAAAATGGCATAAATTTAGAATCGAACATCAAAAATGCAGCATAGTGCGGAGGGGCCGGCAGAGTCGGTCACAGACTCCACCCCTTTCAGATGCCTTCCCATGAAGCCCCATTCCTGAGCCCACGCCACTGGTTCGGGGTCTTAAGACTTCAGCCACGGACTTTTCATAAAAAAAAATCAAAACAACAAGACTATCAAAAAGCTTAGGACAGACCACGACTCGAGTCGTGATCGAGACATCATTTCTCCTGCGAGACATCACGTCTCCTCCCTCGTCTGTAAACCACGCACGGACCACACGCTCATAACACTACTGACACTACGGATGCCGCTTTTGCTTCCGCTGGGATGAAAGCAAGCTTCCAGTTAAGTGGGCTAAAGGTCACCACGCAGTGACTTATTTGGTCTGGTAGAGGGCTGGGCATCAGTCTCTGTGGGACTGTGTGATTCTACCCCTTAACTCGCCGTTTCACCGCCTGTTGAGCTGCGTATATTTATCTTGAATCAAGAAACTGCGGACAGGCCGTCTGAATGGCTCTGCTGGACAGGAAACCAAGGTCACAGCGAGGGAACATTAGGGGGACAGACATAAGGGCCTCTGAGATGGGGAGATGAACCACGTGTGGACCTGTGGTTCCATGGACCTGTGGTTCCCTGACAATCACGGCCTCACGTCTCTGCCCACTGAGGGTGAAGATGGATGCACAGCATTCTGCAGTGTTCTTCCGATTAGTAGCGCTAACAAATCCGTCGAGTGTTTCAAGTGTAGAACGCGGCTCATGAAGCGTGTGTGTGCGCTCCTGATCGAGTGTGAGGACCCTCTATAGATGTTTACAGGCACATACAGTTTGCATCGCTTAAAGCTAAATCTAAACAAGCATCGCACGAACCCGAACGACAAATCCCACGATACGTTTGTCCCACGAACGTTTTTAGTGAATTTGCCTGACGACAGGCAGCCACACACCAGCGCAACATGCACTGCGCCGGCGTCACCATGGAAACGCGACGAGATTAGCCGAGATTGGTGGAATGTTTCCACAACTGCCATCGTGAAACACTACTTAGTGTACAGTCACCCCCCCCAAAAAAAGGGCTGTGGTTTTCAGGAAAGGAACGTGTGTGTGTGTGTGTGTGTGTATAATACAAAGAGAACAAGGCCTATTGCATTTTGTAGAGGAGCACAGAAGTAAAACAGCATCTAACCAGACCCTTTCCTCCCAGATGCTACAGGAACACCTCACCCCCACACAGTGGTTCCTCCCAAACACCCTGAGGGCCCCCAACATGCAGTGTTGGGGACGTCAGGAGCACTGGGATTCACCACCACCCCTCCAAGCCCTGCGGTTCCAGCTACACTACACCCCGCTTTCTCCCGCCTCCAGCTTGGAGGCCCCGCCCTCCTCCCTCCGGCCGCCCCGCCCCCGGCACGCCCCGCCCGGCACGCCCCACTGGTAGCCGGTGAAGGTGGGGCTGATGGGGAGGTGCTGGAAGATGCGGTGCCGGCGGAGGAAGTCCATGCCGAACGGCAGGTCGTAGGAACACATGGGCTCCGAGGCGCCGGACCCGCGCTTCAGCTTCCAGATCCCCCGCTCCTCCGGGGTCCCTGCGCACACACACACACACACACACCAAACGCATGAAAATGGCAAGTACGCACGAGGAGGCTCCATTCTGCCTCTCCTCCATGTGAAGGCGTCGCTCACCAGGAATAGTGTTGTCCAGAATGAACGCCACACAGCCGCCTACGAACATGGCTGTGGTGAGCAGAACATTCAGCACCTGGTCAACCTCCAATATCCCTGCGGAGCACGGAGCGAGGGAGGGAGAGAGAGAGAGAGAGAGAGAGAGAGAGAGAGAGAGAGAGAGAGAGAGAGAGAGAGAGAGAGAGAGAGAGAGAGAGAGAGAGATAGAGGAGAGAGAGAGCAAATGTCACAAAGGCAACCTTTCAGTTGGATGCACAGTCAGTGTTATTGTTTACCTAAATAACTTCCTTTACGTAGTGATGAGCATAATTGGAGGAGAGTGAGAGTACGTATAGGTGTGTGTGTGTGTGTGTGTGTGTGCCCACCAGTGACGAGGGGGTTCCCTCTGAGGTAGCTGGGGAGCACCAGGCCGAAGAACATGGAGAAGCCGAGAACGAAGAGGTTACGTGAGGAGTTGAGATCCACAAACTGCAGGTTGGAGAGTCCCACGGCCGTGATCATGCCAAAGAGTGTGCAGAACAGCGCCCCCAGCACGGGGTCTGGCAGAGAGGCGAACAGCGCGCTGAACTTGCCCACAGTGCCCAGCAGGAGCATGAGGACAGCCCCGTACTGGATCACCCGCCTACTGCCCACCTGCACCAATCAGAAACATCACACACACTCATCAGCCAATAAGCTATTGGTAGGGAATTAAAAGCTTTTAATTAAAAGGTGTTATAGTATTATCAGAGTGGCATATTTAAAAGGCTATGCCAGGATATTGTCCAGTCACTATGGTAAACTTAAAACGCTGCCACGGGGCTGTAATGCATGTCCTGCACACTAGAGGGTGCTGTTCTGTTCGATCAACATTTGGCATGTCAACGTAACCAGAACGCAAGAACGAGGAAGGTATTTGATCAGACTAAGTACTCGCGAAGGGAGATTTGAGCCGTGTTTGTGAAGGGGAAGACTGGAGCACAGAGCGGCGCTGCCCAGTAGGTGGCGCCACCTTAGTGATGCCCAGGACACCGATGTTGGGACTGGAAGACGTGGAGCCGTTTCCCGTGCCGAACAAGCCATCCAGGACGCAGGAAAGACCCTCCACAAAGATGCCCCTGAGAGCCGGGGGCAAGAGGGCAGAGTCAACAGAGCCCGAGACAGGCAGACAGATGTGTGTGTGCTCACATGAGCGTGTTCAGGTGTGTGCGTGTACCTGTTAATAGCGTGTACAGGAGGCGGCGGGGCGCAGGACAGACGTGCGCAGGCGTAATAATCCCCTATAGACTCGATGATGCTGGCTACCACGGCGCTCATCATTCCAATGACCCCGGCGGCGGT
The DNA here is from genome assembly GCA_020368025.1 of Brachyhypopomus occidentalis. NCBI lineage: Eukaryota > Metazoa > Chordata > Actinopteri > Gymnotiformes > Hypopomidae > Brachyhypopomus > Brachyhypopomus occidentalis. The sequence goes on along the minus strand of JAGXOD010000035.1, from coordinate 1,890,406 downwards.
TACCGTCGGCAACCCCCACTGAACTACAACACAAAGCCCGATATGCAGCTTAGAGGAGAGTGAAGGACCAGTCCTGCGTCAGGACGACACACGGGGAGGGTCGTGTGCACCGCTGCAGTGTAAACGTAGAGGCCACACACACACAGCACCCGTCACTGCCTAGAGGAGCTGATGGTTGGTAATGCATCTGAACACACACACTTACAGGGGTAGGGCACTTTAAACCAGGGGGCAGCTGCCAAGATGCCCTGGCGGGCGTCCGTGCGGGCGTAGAAGCCGTACTTGCCCTTCTGTGGGGGAAACACGTCGGTCACGGTGAAGATGAAACACAGAAACCAAGACACCAGGATCGCCATGATAATCTAGAGGGGGAGAGAGAGGGAGATAGAGGGAGGGGGAGAGAGAGAGAGAGAGAGAGAGAGAGAGAGAGAGAGAGAGAGATAGAGAGAGAGAGAAGAGAGAGAGAAGAGAGAAAGAGGGAGAGAGAGAGAGAGAAGAGAGAAGAGAGAGGGGGGAGAGAGAGAGAGAGAGAGAGAGGGGGGGGAGAGAGAGATAGAGGGGGAGAGAGAGAGTGGGGGGGAGAGAGAGAGAGAGAGATAGAGGGGGAGAGAGAGGGGGGTAGAGAGTTCCATTCATTTCCAGTTGTAGTGTGTTTTGCCCACATGTGCGAGGTGTTACCCAACACGTGCAGGCCATGGGCAAACAGTGGCACGACACATCCCTGTGTGTGTGTGAACCTTTGCTTCACTTTGAGTGTGTGTGTGGTCGTGTGTGAGACACTCACAGGGAACATCTTGAAGAGCGGCAGGCGGTAGGAGGACCAGCCTTTCTTGGCTTTGTAGATGGGGAGAGGGAGCTGCACATTACGGGCGTACTGGGAGAAGAGCAGCACTAGGAAGATGGTCCTACACACACACACACACGGTTTTAAATGGTTATGCACAGTGTTGCCTGCTGCACTTGAGTGGATGTTGAAAGGGTCTATACTGGAGACCCACTCTGAATGTGAAAGCAAACTATAGTCAGGTAGGTGTATGTGTGTGTGTGTGTGTGTGCGTGTGTGTCCCACTCACAGCATGGCGATGCCCCAGTGCTTGCCTGCCCGCTCTCCTGCAGCCTGAAAGCCCGACAGACCAATCAGGGCCACGGTGGGCGTGATGGTGAGGGGCCCGATGTACTTCAGCAGGACACCCGGGAAACCCAGAGCACCGATACACACCTCCACCAGGGAGGAGACGATGATAGCACCCTGGATCTGCACCACTGGATCTGCACACACACAGATGGAGTACAACGAGAAAAAGCAGATAGTGAGGTTGTGTGTGCGTGTGTGTGTGTAGGGCAGAGAGATGCAGGATGAAAGAGGGACTAGAGTGGACAGCAAGCCGAGACTGATCACAGCAGACATTTCAACGAGCCGTGAGATCTAATGGAGCATTTCAATGAGCCGTGAGATCTAATGGAGCTGGCTGTGCTTGTCCCCAGGACAGGCTGGTGTGCGTCACAGGACTTGTCCAGCGCCAGACGTGCAACAGCTCCGACACGTGAGCAGCACTCGTGTAACGTGATGCACGTGAGCAGCGGGACGTCAGCCTTTGAAAAGACCACAGAGCTTCTGCTGATGAAGCGACATTAACCTTCTGGGTGAAACCCAATGCACTTAACTTCACCTTCTTCTAAGTGGAGACATCCATCACTTTTAGGCTTGTGTGGCATGTCACATCTCCACCTCACCTTCATCCACCCCCTCCCTCCGTCACCTCCACCCCCAACGCCCTGCTGACCTGAAGCTCATCTGGAACGGTGCCACTCACCTCTCGTATCCGTGGATACCAAATGTGCTCCGTGTGCAGGAGCTCTGTGCTGTTCACCACAGGAACGTCTGCAAGAAAACATAGTAGGTATAGTTTACGCACGTTCACACACTCGCACGCTCACACACTCGCACGCTCACACACACATACCTGTTGTATTACATTTCCATTTCTCCAGTGACAGGATGGCTCTGGCTGGGGCCAGGAATGCAAAAGCACTGGCCTGGAACAGTGGAAGTCTGGGAACACACACACACACACACAATTAATCTAACAACACAAGGATACAAATGTTCCCAGCACGAACACAACAAGGACAACTCAATGCAATTCCCTAGTCAAAAGGCAGCATGTCCGATCAGGGAGACAGCCACACTGCTCACAGAGACAACACTGAGCAGATAAAGTGTGTGTGACGTCTGTAGCCCGGCAGCTTACAGAGGCGCCCGCAGTACCACGGAGCCACCACTAGAGGTCTCCAGACACCAGAAAAGCATGACCGCCACAGGCATAAGAGTGGAGTTCTGAATTGAGCTGGCGGGGTATGACGGGGATTCATTCATAAAGTAGGAGTGTTTAATATCCAGCAGTCAGAGCTTATGCGCTCACCCGTACTGGGTTTACGAGGCCCTTTACCATCCTGTCAAGGTTCACTTGTTAAAATGTGATCAGTGGATTAGTTTAAAACGGCGAGCATACACAGTGCGCGCACACACTCGTACGGAAGCAAACAGGCCACCACCACACTAACCTCCAACACAAACACACAACGCTCTCTACACACACTCTCCCCAAAACAGCCTGAACTGCATGTTCTGTGATGTTAACTCGTGCTCAACAGTGAATCATCAAATTAAGCGGACAGCAACTACACCCACTCCATCTCTCCCCCTCCCTCTCCTCATTTCCTCTTTTTCCACCAGTGCCCCAAGTCACGCTTGCCTGGATGCAACGTGTGTGTGGGTGACATCAACAGCACTCGTTTGACGTCCGTGAGGACCAGCTGTGTGGGGAAGAGCAAAGGGCACTGCACACACGTACACACACGCGCTGGCGCACACACACACACACACCAGTGCCTTGCTAGGTCTC
>JAGXOD010000035.1:1715000-1882500 GCA_020368025.1 Brachyhypopomus occidentalis | reverse complement strand
AAATCACATGTTGCAAAACAGGAGAGAAGTGGGCTACTAATTCAACATCTGAATGTGGGAGGGGCTAAAACTGCAACCAATCGGAGCACCAGGAAGCTAAAACTGCAACCAATCGGAGCACGAGGAAGCTAAAACTGCAACCAATCGGAGCACCAGGAAGCTGTATGGTAAGGGCTAAAAAAAACTGGGTGAGAGAATGAGAAGGTAGGTGAGGAAGAGGGAATGCTCACCCAGAAATCATCATTCACTAGTCATTATTCTGATGAGGGTGTTGTGTGTGAATCTGCCCAGGTTGTCTAGCCTAAACCAGGTGTGCGCGCGTGTCAGACTGCAGTAACATGTACTTCTGTGTCTTTTTATTCCAGCCTCTAAACATGTCCGAAACAAACGGAGGCTTCGAGTGCGTTGGATAACACCGCCCTGCGTCAACGTCAGGGCGATGGAAGCAGACAGATGTTGTTTGAACGCCGTGAACTGATGTGGTGTCTAGTGAACAAAGCGGCACGTCCCACTTTATCTGTAACGGGGTCCTTGAGTTTGTAGAGAAGCGCGTGTAAACGCGGCTCTACTGGCATCACCGCTACACAGAGCGGACGGGGGAGGGGACGCTTGAGGCTGCGCTGGCCTCCGTGCTCAGGCGAGCTTCATCTCGCCGCTACTCGTCTCCACAAACCAGGAAATGAGACGGACCAAAGCAGAGACGTGTCACAAATTAGCAGATGGCGCGTGAGGGAGAATGAGGGAAACGTGTTACTGTCCTGTGTCACATGACGCTTGGCGTGGAGCGCACGCCTGTGAACATGGGAACATGTACTGTAGGCACTACCTCGTGGTCAGCCTGGTAACGCTCATGCCCCGCCCCCCACGCCAGGTCACTCGTACACACGTGCCCATGCATGTGTGCTGATGTGATCGCTCACACTCGTCATCATCTGTATCTCCCTCCATCTCTCACACACACACCTGCTTATCATCTTCTGATTCAGTGAGAAACAAGGAGATCATATTTGCACATCTGAATTTCAAAACCAGGAAGCAACAATCGAGTTGCTAGAAAACAGACATTTCTGTATAAATACATTTCAGGAAATGCCAAAAAGATTCCCGTGACATCATGAAAATGTTCCATGTACAAGTAATTCAGAGCTCACGTGTGGATTAAGGTGGAGTTGGAACAGAGTAAAACCCCTACCAACTCAGTGTGTCAGCATTAAACCACAGACACAACTACAGAACATCAACTAAAATGCCTTCCTACCAAACAATTTGGTAAAACATCACAAATTTTTTTTTTATGTTTGAAGTCTTGGCAGAGATTAAAACAAAGGCAGGAAAGAAGGTTGCAGAGGAACCATGGAGCAATCGAGGCTGATCTCTTCTAAAACAAAGAAATCAGACTGAAGACCACATTTGTGCTGGCATGGGGCACTTCCAAACCACACAGGGTGTAGAACCAGACAAACTCCCATGACCACAAAAGTGGCAGCGCCGTACACACCCTATACCCAGGATCAAGCGTACACACCCTATACCCAGGATCAAGCTAATCACAACGTTAGCAGAGTCGTTGTTCCCGCCTCCGTCATTCCTGGCAGCTTCACCTTTTGCTCCACCTCCAGCAGCCAGGAGATGGAGTTTCACGCGTCCATGAGCATGAACATTCTTCTCTCGCACGCCGATTCACGCTCACATTCCTTCCTCCTCACCCGCACACCACCCTAGGTCCACACGAGTCCACGATTCACCAACGCACCGTCAGGGACTTTTACGTAGATGTACGATAAATTCATTGAAAACGCAAGTTTTAAACGTACCAAAAGAGCTTGACCATCAACCAACCCTGGAACGAAAGGCCACCTGGTACAGGGGGAACGCTGGTCAGACGTCCATAGACAGCCATGCGTCCCTCCACGTGTCTTGGTATAATGGTTATAACGCAAAACAACAGAGTGTAGCAACCGACATCGAAGGAAACAATCCTGCCTTTACGCTCAAAGCAGAGGGGGACGATCAGCCAAACAAACCGCACACTGTGACAACGCTTCCACAACGCTCGAGGCGCATCACACCGAGTTTGGAGATTTGTTAAACTGGTAAAACCTCCAAGGCTACTGGTTCAGTAGTGTCACAATTCAGGACTTCTGAATACAATGAAGAAAATGTCATTCATGTAAATGAACGGCTTGGTCACTGTATTTGGTGACAACTCACCAAAGCAACAACATGGTCACCAGCTTGTTCTGGTCACGTTCTTGTCTACCCTCCTACCGCCGACCTGCACCAGTGATGCGTCTGCTTCTTCTGTGTGGGCTCGGGCGTCTGTTGAATGTGGCCTGCAGCTACTGAACTGCTTGGCCTTCCTCACACTGGGCTGCACATGCAGAGTCTCTAATCTAGACAGGCTGCAAATCTGAGACGTGAGTCACTTCAGCGTAATTTCATGGGACACAGCACACACCACAGGTCACAGGGTGGGGTAGGCGGGTCTTACAAAGGTGACGGACAAGGTGGAAAGCAAGAGGAGACCGGGAGGGAGTGGGGGGGGGGGTCAGATTTCCAGCAGAGCACTGTGCGATGTGACACCGATGACATTCAACAGATACGGTGGCATGTAGGTGTTATGGGAAGAGTACAGATGGGGTGTACATTATAGATGACAGGAAAAGGTTCGACCTAAAAGAAATACAAGATGACACTTCCTGAACAGACAGGAAGACCACAAGGAAGAACCAAGAAGTGTGTGTGTGTGTTTGCTTTCCAAACAAAGGAAAGATTTATGATCAGAAACAAGTGCTTCAAAAACAAGAATGGTCGCCCTAAAAACCCCATAATTCTTACTGACATACAAATACACCCATCCATTGTGGGCGGGGCTACAATCCCTACATTAGCCTATAAGCTCACAAGCACTTTAGACGGTAACCACTGGTATATTATCAGTCAATACAAAGCCCTGTTATCCCCTTTAAATAAAGCCCAGAACAGATGGGAACGGTTTGGTTGCTGGGTGTCTTTTTCCGAGAGTCTGGTTAAAGGTAGTGAGACTCACGAACACACACCAGCTGCGCGCTGCACGTCGGCGAGCTAGACATCGACACCAGTTCACACGACTTCAGTTTTGACCTGACTCACGCGATGGGAAGCAGCGGAGTTTTCTGCTGTTCAATGGACATGAGAAGAGAAAGGGATGTACATGTGTGTGAGAGAGAGAGCGTGAGAGATTGTGTATGGAGAGAACAGGAAAATAACTGCTTCTAGAGACTCAAGCTCTTTTCACTACTAAATGTAATCTGGTGAACAAAATTTATGAAGTAATATTTAGTCAATACCAATACCGTTTTTTTTTTTAAAAAGGCAGCTACGAGGATCGCTAAGGGAACGCAGAGCTGCATCTAGCACCCGCACACAGAAACGGTCAAGGTGCAGTGACCACAGCTGGAAGCTCCGTGGCGGGGGGGGGGGTCAGGACGAGACCTGCTCAGGCAACGCCACCGGTGGCCTGGCCACAGACAGCACTGCCCCGTGTCGACGACATCCAGGCAGGGTGAAGAATAACAGAAACGCCACTGCGCTCAGAGCCACCGTTTGTGGCTGCATCTAATGACGGCAGAAACCAACAAGGACAAGAATAATAAACGCTGTTGTACCATTACTCAATATTAGTTAATATCAGCATTCCAAATACCTTTTGTTTGCGCTTCTGCTACTGGAAGCTGTAATTGAGGTTACTGTAGCAGGAAATGGCATGAGGCGTGTGGCATGTCGGCACCAGGACGAAACGGGAGTCTAAGAAAACGTTGCTCTGATCAGTGGTCTCCGCAGAGGACCGCCTGATCTCCAGAAGGAATTCGGATTATCGGAATACTTCGTTACGCAACTGAAAGGTCCCAGTGGATCTGACTGCCCATGTGTTATAGCTGGAAGTCTGTATTCCAGCCTGTAATGTGCCTGTAACCAGACTAAACAAATCAAGTGTTTAGCCTCACAGCAAAGCACTCAAGCCTAATACATCTCTAAAGCAGTCATTGCATAATCTCAGTAAGACAGATTCAACATATTCCTTCAGAGTTACGGACTTGCACGCAAGTATTGACACAAACCGACTGAACTGGCCAGGACACGTTGTATTAGTAGATGATAAAGCACTTTTGGAAATTGCTCTGGATAAGAGCGCCTGCTAAATTCTGAAACTGTACATGTACATCAACGGCTTCACGCATGATCCAAGTTACCAGTTACGCACTGGGAAACCATTTACAATGCACACCAGTCCATGTTCAAACGGCCCCTGTATTTGCCTGTTGACTCTCTCAAGAAAGAGGTTCTCACCTAGAATCAGAGGCTAGTGCGATCGTGCTCCCACAGAGAACTCGGTCTGGAGGCATGACACAGGGACACAAGAATGTTGTGTGTTTGAAATTTGAAATCCAATCCCACTGTCAACACAACACACCTGACGTTTTTTTAATATGTGTAAATTAATCTGAGCTGTAAAGTAAAATGCAAACCGAGTTCTAAGAGTGTGAGGAATGAATGAGTATAAGGCTCAGTTTTCTATCCGTCAGTTCAGTCAAGTGTGCAATCAACAGGGGTTTAAGTGGTTAGAAGCTTCCCAGTGCTGTAATAAAAACGAAGTCCGGCGAACCGGTGTTTGAGTGTGTGTGAACACTTAGAAACTGCACTTACGGTTCCGGCGTATGAACTAACCGGGTCAGGACGTGTAGATGCGATGCCGACGTCTCCAGCAAAGACGGCGGAGAGTTTTAGTTTCCCTGGCTCAGTATGACTTAAGGCGACGTTACACACGGTTGGCGTAGTTGACAAGGTGATACTTCCTCACAGCAAAACGACTCAAAACACTTTCAGCGAGCGTTACACACATTTGATGTGCGGTATTTGAACTGGGAAAAAATACATACATACATACATACATGGCCACATAGTGGCGTTATATTGTACCCGACGCCAGGCCGCGTTGCCTTGTGAGCTAACCTACCGTAGCTAGCTAGCCACCGTCACCCACCACGGTGTGAGCGTCCATCACTTGCGTTTTAAAAGGGACGATCTCGAAAGTCGACTCGTACAAACGCCGTGTTGGTAAAGTCGATGTAATGAGGTAGCTTGGCTGCCTACCTTGTGGTCGTTTATGTTTTTCAGGAGATGGACGCAGGGTTTACTCTCGCCTTCTCTCTGAGGATCCACCAACCGGCGCCACGCGCTCAAACATCCAGATTAGCTACGTAATCCATGTCGCGCGCAAAATTACGGAATTGCGTCTGATGTTATACACACCGGCAAACTACACGCACCCTGTACTTACAGACACTTTCCGTGGGGATTTGTTAACCTACCTTGTTTAACAATGCGGTGTGAGAGCTATAAGCAGTTAGAAGCCACCTCTGGCTCATCGTTGCGTCTATGGTTTGCTAAGCATGTACCATGAGTGTTTTTTGGGTACATGTAAGACATTTTTGGAAACCAGTTATCAGCTCCGTGATGTCAGCTAGCCACTCAACTGGCTGCCTATATGGTCAGTGACTTGGGCCTGTGTCTTTATTACACGAGATTTGTCAGCACCCGTTTGAGGATGTCCTGCTATCCAGTGGTTTACATGGTGGACATTGCTGAAGATGTCCTACTATCCAGTAGTTTACATGTACATGGTGGACGATGCTGAACTAAAGAGCACACACCGATCCAACACCGGTGCAGCCTGAGCACTGCAACACTCGCGACTCTCATAACCAGGCCTGGGACACGAATCCACAACACTGCGCAGAAACCCCATCAAAAACGCCAGCTACCTTTAAGAAAGGTAAGGGTACCCTCTTTAGGTGCCACAGATGTACCGTTTACATCTCCGTAGAGGACAAACCCGGCAAGAATGAAAACACACGGCTATTTTTTTAGATATATCTTTTCGTTCTTGACGAAAACTCACCTGTCCTAGGAGATAAACTGCGAGGAAGTTTTTTTTTCCTCTTCGTCAATTTCCCGTGCGGCGTTTTTGCCTTGGTAGTTATTTCTTGGCTCGATAACCCTTCTGGACTGTCCTACTTCGGACACACGAAGAAAACACAGTTTCAGCAACCGCTTCCAGCTGTGGCTCTGCGGCAGAATATAGTCTTCTCCACAGTCAGCTCCACATGAAGCAAATGAGAGGGGGCACTGTTAGATTTTGTCTTACATAGCCTGAAAACAGGCATATACACACCAACACGGGGTTAGCGGAATTTCCGCGCATGCTCAGTACCTGCTCTGACGTCACTACGCCCCGCGCCGCCCCTTCAACGTAAGAGACCCAGAACCAATAAAATCATTCAGATTAAATGACGCAATCATAACGTTCATCGTTTGTGGGCGAGTGCCGAGGACACGCAGTTTCGACGTCTCCATCTATCTAAACTCAATCTAAGCTCTTCCATTATACCGTTTTTTAATAAGGAAAAAATGGCGGCTTCCAGCTTCCACCCAACATGTGTGTCCCTGTACTCCCCCTAGGGGTGCGAACACGCTGCTGTAGCTTTATTTCCACAGTTCATTGTGTCGACTGTGGGCAGAGCCGGTGTTCCCTGGTCTCACGGGCTGAGCGAAATTGCTTACGCTCATTTTATTTCGTGCATGTGAACGCAGGTGCACGTGTAACGCGTTTATCTTTTCCGAGTTGCAGATTATAAACACCATTTCTCATTAGCGTTTATCAAATATAATTAATAGTTAGATTTCACTCCCACTTTTATTCGGCCATAATTTGTGGAGTAAAATTAGGCCTACGCAACAGCCATAAACTGTTCAGGCAGTGCCAGTCACACTTTGATAACTGCGGATTATCAAATTACGTTAAACAAATAGCTAAACAAAAAGTATTATAAATCTGAGAATGTTTTTCACAACGTGCCGTTCAAAAGCACGTAAATTGTCAAGTTGACTGTCGAAGGCCTGGCATTGTGGAAAATGTGACGAACAAGAATATCAAATATCGTACGATATAAAGGTACAACTAATTATTCAGGCGTACCAAACACCTAACGGTTCAAGCTTCAGGGCAAAACTAGAATCAGTGGCTTACCTTAACCAAATTAGGAAAATAGTATTTCTCATACGACCGAACATTTGATTAGACGAGGTCTGATCCTTTTAAACCTTATTATTACCACTGCTTGACTTCAGCAACAAGACCGATGTTTTCTGTGCTTTTACGAATGGCCATAAGGTCATCATGCAAGGTACCATTTCGTAGGTTTGCTCCGCTGCTGACGCCAAGACTGTGGCTAGATACATACTGAGACGTGTATTTACTGACGCCAGCGTTCACGAAACAGTCTCATTTAACAGCTCGTAAGAGAATTAGTCATAAGGAAGCACCTTATGTATGATTAGTGGTCATAAACCACTGTGTTATTGGCACTGTGGTAATATCTTAACAAATTACGTTCTTGATGATAGGGACTTGTCGTTTATCAGTGCAGACTCGGATGTGCGCGCGATAGGTGGATGTCACAGGAGGACAATTACACGCAGCCTCGGGACTCGGAACACGTGAGTCAAAAGTGAGAGCGAGGTCGTGCATTTCCGTTTAGATGGAACATGCGCAACTACTGATGCAACAACTGGGAAAAGCTTCACTGTTTAGCTGAGGGCAATGACCTCCTACATGCTCTGCAGGAGACTATGTCTCGGCGTTCTGTGGTCACAGTGCGACTGTTCAGTGGTCTTCATTTCCGAAGCCTTCATTTGCAAAATGTTTTATAAGATCTAAACCAAACAGAAGTCTACAGATAACTACTACTAGATAGTTTTGGTATACATTTAAATTGTAATACTCATTATATTGATTTTATGAATTAGGTATCTGGAGGCGTGTTGGGTCGTATTCTGATTTTTTAAAAGCAAAGTAGTGTGACTTCTAGCAGCGCGTAATGCTTGTTAGAAAGGGGCAATGTGAGTAATAGTGGGTTAAGATATGTCTCCATCTAGTGGCTGTACCTAACAATACATGTAGAGTGCGCTTAAACCAAGCTGTTACAGAATGATGCATGTAATGGTTGGAGGAGAGTCGAGTGAAAATGCAATTAGAGCATGTGTTCTGATTATTCGTATGACATAATCCAAAGTGATCCATGCTAACCTCGGGTTACAACAAGAGAAGTGCATTCTTTATTCATTATATCATCATAAGATTGTATTATTCTCTATCAAATAAACACAATAAATAATATCAACACATTTACATTTGTATGTATCTGCTCATGTATGGTAGGAATTATAATTAATTTGAGATTATGATTGAAAGAATACAGTAGATTGTAATTTTTACTTTTGCATAACTGTGCTTACTTTTGTATGTGATTTACCCAATGTGTAAGGTCAACTGAAAAGGGCAAAACTTAAAAAAATATATATAGTAAACCACATTTTCCTGCAATGCAAATTTTTCAGGCAATAACACCAAACACACAGCTACACATATTCCTTAAAATACTGCACATGTTCTCATAATCTGTCTGATATAACAGCATTCACAATATTTCCAACAGTGCTTGTTAACAAACAGTGATGCAAGACATCACGCTCGGTCGCTTGTCTACTGTCAGTGCAATCAAGACTCGCGCAGGACCTGTAAATGACATATTACACTATTTTATGCTACACGTACGAGTCCTTTAGTCTATGTGTAAGACTCTAGGAAACCTACTGGCCCACAAAATATGAGGGAGTCTCTGTCAGTCTCAGTGCAAGCGAACCACAAAAAAAAAAATCACACATTTTTGGATAAGCATGCTTAAATTCAGTGTCCTTCCCGGTTCGTGTTTTGTCATATTGTGTTTTCTGTGATTACTACTTCGCTGTCATTAGTGAGTCCCTGTGGTTTCTGGAAGTCTTTCCTGCCTCTGGATGCTCTTTGAGACAGTCCGTAGACGATCTCCCCGTATACACTGGGGCAAAAGGATTATCAGGATGATGTTGGGTCCCAGTCTCTATGTCTCCTGTTCACATTGCCAAGGCAGGCTGATTTCATTCGGTTTCTCTAGGTGGGAATCTCTGGCAGTGATCTGGGAAGTGGGTGCGGTTTGCAAAGCCAAACAGATGAAGCAGCTCCACTGGTTTGTCAGTGAAGCAGCCAGGGTCTGGTGGACCAATCGCTGTCCTCTCTCCATTTGATTGGTCATTGGTCTTTTCACTGTGCAATACAAATGCTATAGATGTCCCTGTTTCCATAACTAAATAGCCCCTGTGTACTCATCCAAACAAGTCTATCAGTGTGGCGCAGGCTTCAGTGCAATGTTCTATGATAGATTGGGGGAGGGGCACGGGGAGGGGCATGGGCAGGGGGAGGGGCTTGGATGGGGGTTTGGAGGAGCGTGGATGATCGGGAGGCTTCATATTAGCTGTAGTGGTAAATCTATATCACATTCTCGAAGAGTTGCATGGAGCTCATAATGTTGTCGTCCTGAAATCAATAACAAGGAAGGAAGAAGGCAACAGTGACGAAAGTAATCTAGCAGACCAAAAACAAAGTCCTGTCATTAAAAAAGTTAATCTATCAGACCAATCACAAAGTCCTGTCATTAAAACAGAAATCTATCAGACCAATCACAAAGTCCTGTCATTAAAACAAAAGAAATCTATCAGACCAATCACAAAGTCCTGTCATTAAAAAAGTAATCTATCAGACCAATCACAAAGTCCTGTCATTAAAACAGAAATCTATCAGACCAATCACAAAGTCCTGTCATTAAAACAGTAATCTATCAGACCAATCACAAAGTCCTGTCATTAAAACAGTAATCTATCATTAGACAAATGACAGAGTCCTGCTGACCTTCTGGCATGTCTCAATGAACTCCTCGATAGTCACCACACCATCTCGGTTTCTGTCCATTTTCTGCAGAAAAACACTGTGTTAATTTACACTGTAATGCTTTATGAAAAGTGTGTGTGTGTGTGTATTTATGTGTGTGCATGCATGTGTGTATGCATCTATGTGTGTGTGCATGCATATGTGTGGTATTGATATTACCTGGAAGAACTTTTCCACATGTTCAAATGGAGCTTCGTCTCTTACAGTGGGGTAGGTGTACCTACCCATCATATCATAGATAGACTTCATGATCAGCAGCATTTCCTACACACACACACACACAGCACCATGTAACACATATGATTTATTAAAACCATAAGGTATATTCATGTTGGACCGCTGTTCTCCACAAGATGGCAGTGTGGCTGTCTGAGCCAGCAGATTTTCTGGCCTGTGAATAGACTAGGTTGCTGATGATAAGGTTTAACAAACAAGTAAACATTTTTCAGGATGCCATCTGAAGGTGCTAGAGAAATCTACAAAAAGACCTTAAAAAACGACCCAAAATGACCCAACACTGTTTGTTAGCTCACAGAAAATGACCCAATAGATTCAGGAAAGGATTCAGACCCCTTAACCTGTTGCACACTTTATGGTGTTGGGGCTTTGATTTTGGATGGATGTAATTGCCATTTTTTCCCACAAATTTACACTTAATCACCCATAATAACAAAGTGAAAACAAATTTAGAGAATGAAAAAATGTTATTAAATATCAAGAATGGCCATGTTTTATTCACAGCAGCATTTAAAGCCTTTATCGTGGCCTTTATCTCCAAATGTAGTTCAGCAGTGTCTTGTTTGCTTTAATGATCCTTGAGATGTGTCTCTAGAATTCAGCTGGTGCTCATCTGTTGGGGTCTGAACTGACTGGACATAGTTTAGAACGGTCTGTGTATTCCTGTGATCAAATTTTGGCATAGATCAGGGCAAGGATGTGACGTTATGTAACTAGGTCTGGATACGAGCATCTGTCATATGCAGACGATGTAAGTGTAGCATACAACGTTTTCCTAAGGCTTTGAGTGTTCACACGAGCACAGAGGCCTCAACCCGTTTGAAATGGAAGAAGCTCTCATAACTTTGGACCTTTGTGGAGCTGGACGTCCAGCAAAACTGGGCATGAAGACAAAAAAGGGGTTTGGTCAGAGACGTATGAAACAATCCAGCTGTGCTGTAATGGGAAAACCTACTGGGACAGACAACCATTTGCAGCACCCCAAGTGTAGCCGAGTGGCAGGACGGAAGATGAGTAAAAGTCATATGACAGTCCACTTGGAGTTTGCTAATCGGCGTGTAAAGACAACACTGGCAACATGTGGATAAGGATTCTCGAGTCCACTGACCGAAAACTAAACAGGCACGACAGCAAACTCAATGTCTGTCAAAAAAAACAAAACCACAGGTACTGCACATCACCTGAGCTACATCCTACGGTGAAACATGGTGGTTGAAGCATTATGCAATGGGCTTGTTTCTATATAACAGGGGCAGAGAGACTTGTAGCAAGTGAGGGATTACTAAATGCAACTAAAAACAGGAACATACGTTAAGAAAGCCTCTCCCCTAGCACATGCAAATTCAGCGTGTTTTTTAACACAGCAATGACCTGAAACATATAGTCAAACAACACCAGAGTATGCAGGGCAAGTCAAGTATCTGGATGTCCTCAAGTGGCCCGACGCCCAGACGTAAACCCCAACAAGCATCCGTGGAGAATGCCTAGGACGTGACTGCACAGACATTAACCACCTAACCTGACAGAGCTTGAGAGGATCTTCACTGAAGAGTGGGCTAAACTGCTAAAATCGAGGTGTGCAAAGCTTTGAGATGTTTGACTCGTAGGTGATATCGCTGCTATCCTTTTTAGGGTAAGCGTCTCAATTCTTTGTGTGAGTAAAGTTTTCAGTTTTTGAATTTTTTTTAAGTGTAGACTGATGAGTAAAATGGCAGTTATGCCCACAATGCAGGATATGCCTATAAGACAATAAAGTGTGCAACAAGGGGTCTGAATACTGTCCAGGTTCACTGAATACAGAATAAAACCCAGACAGGATGTACCTCTTTGGTAATGTATCCATCTTTGTTGATGTCATAAAGGTTGAAGGCCCAGTTCAGTTTTTCTGTGACAGAACCTCTCAGGAGTACAGATAGACCAATCACAAAGTCCTGTCATTAAAAACATCAGACCAATCACAAAGTCCTGTCATTAAAAACATACAGTGCTTTCTTCTTCCTTCTTCCTTCCATTTTCATTAGACAAACATTCATTAGACAAATTACAAAATCCTGCCACAAAAAGACATTGATCAGACCAATCACAAAAACCTGCCATAATGAAACTTCAGACCACTTACAGTTGTGTTATTTAAAAAATCCATTAGACCAACTAGTCTTCTGACACTGAAAGAAAATCCATCAGACCAATCAAAGTTCGGCCATGAAAAAAAAGAAGCTCTATCAGACCAATCACAAAGCACTAGCATAAAAAGCACGTTAACGCATGGGGAGAGGGATAACTATGAGTGTGCAGCACAGAAATGACATGGCTGTTCACCTCAAACCGAATGGAGCCATTTCTGTCCAGATCGAACGCATTGAAGAGGAAATGGGCGTACGTAGTGGCATCTGAGAACAGACAGAGGGCGCAACGGGGTGAAGTCTGGTGTGCTCCTCATACACAATCAAACCTGCCTTCTCTTGGCAATATCAGCTCGATCGACCGATTGTATAAATATACGAAGACGATGAAATGGGGTCTTTATTACCTCCTTGGGGAAAAAACTGAGAGTAGATCGTCTTGAAAGTTTCCTCATCGACCAGCCCACTCGGGCATTCCTGAAATGGAAGGAGAAAGAGGGACTCATTAAAGATCTAATTAAACCTGCAGCTTGGCTGTTACTGCCCTACATTTACCGCAGTACTGCGTTTCAACACCACTCACCACAGTCGACAGTCAGCTGCGTCACTGTAAGCCCAGCTAAGCACGAAGGTGCTAAGCACTAATCCCTAAGCTTCAAATCCTCACATCCATCTTCAGACACGTTGGTGGCTCGAAGTCTAGATTTTAGACATGTTCCCTCCTTGGTACGTTTAAAATACCTGTAGGCTTGACACATCTCCAGGTGTCGTTCATAATACACTAAATCATGTTTTGAATTTGTTCCCATCTCAGTCTAAACCAATTTTTTTCGCTTTTGATCTTTGAAACAAATTAAAGTGTGGAATTGTTGAACTGAAATGCTGAATAAAACACTCATCACCCTGTCTGAGATCGTCTCTCACCCACACCCCAACCTGACCAGTAGGTTCCTGAGATCGTCCCTCACCCACACCCCAACCTGACCAGTAGGTTCCTGAGATCGTCCCTCACCCACACCCCAACCTGACCAGTAGGTTCCTGAGATCGTCCCTCACCCACACCCCAACCTGACCAGTAGGTTCCTGAGATCGTCCCTCACCCACACCCCAACCTGACCAGTAGGTTCCTGATATCGTCTCTCACCCACACCCCAACCTGACCAGTAGGTTCCTGAGATGACCGTCCCTCACCCACACCCCAACCTGACCAGTAGGTTCCTGAGATCGTCCCTCACCCACACCCCAACCTGACCAGTAGGTTCCTGATATCGTCCCTCACCCACACCCCAACCTGACCAGTAGGTTCCTGAGATCGTCCTCACCCACACCCCAACCTGACCAGTAGGTTCCTGAGATCGTCCCTCACCCACACCCCAACCTGACCAGTAGGCTCCTGAGAACCTGACCAGTAGGTTCCTGATATCGTCCCTCACCCACCCCCAACCTGACCAGTAGGTTCCTGAGATCGTCCCTCACCCACACCCCAACCTGACCAGTAGGTTCCTGAGATCGCCCCTCCCCACCCCACCTGACCACCCCCCCTCACCCACACCCCAACCAGTAGGTTCCTGAGATCGTCCCTCACCCACACCCCAACCTGACCAGTAGGTTCCTGAGATCGTCCCACCCACCCCCACCTGACCCCAACCCCCAACCTGACCAGTAGGTTCCTGAGATCTTCTCTCACCCACACCCCAACCTGACCAGTAGGTTCCTGAGATCGTCCCTCACCCACACCCCAACCTGACCAGTAGGTTCCTGAGATCTTCTCTCACCCACACCCCAACCTGACCAGTAGGTTCCTGACCCACACCCCAACCTGACCAGTCCTGAGCCCCCCTCACCCACACCCCAACCTGACCAGTAGGTTCCTGAGATCGTCCCTCACCCACACCCCAACCTGACCAGTAGGTTCCTGAGATCGTCCCTCACCCACACCCCAACCTGACCAGTAGGTTCCTGAGATCGTCCCTCACCCACACCCCAACCTGACCAGTAGGTTCCTGAGATCGTCCCTCACCCACACCCCAACCTGACCAGTAGGTTCCTGAGATCGTCCCTCACCCACACCCCCCAACCTGACCAGTAGGTTCCTGAGCTCGTCCCTCACCCACACCCCCAACCTGACCAGTAGGTTCCTGAGATCGTCCCTCACCCACACCCCAACCTGACCAGTAGGTTCCTGAGATCGTCCCTCACCCACACCCCAACCTGACCAGTAGGTTCCTGAGATCGTCCCTCACCCACACCCCAACCTGACCAGTAGGTTCCTGAGCCCTCACCCACACCCCAACCTGACCAGTAGGTTCCTGAGCTCGTCCCTCACCCACACCCCAACCTGACCAGTAGGTTCCTGAGATCGTCCCTCACCCACACCCCAACCTGACCAGTAGGTTCCTGAGATCGTCCCTCACCCACACCCCAACCTGACCAGTAGGTTCCTGAGATCGTCCCTCACCCACACAACCAACCTGACCGGTAAGTTCCTGAGCTCGTCCCTCACCCACACCCCAACCTGCCCGGTGGGTTCCTCACGTTTTTGAAGCCCCTATAGAGAGACTGCAGCTCCTTCCGGGTGAACTTGGTCTGGGACTGCAGCTGTTCGAGGCCCTCGGGCTGGTGGCGAACGCTGGACAGCTCCAGGTCACTGTCACTGCTGTCTACGGATGAAAGAGACACGGAGGCGTGGAGGACAAAAGAAGGAGGGGGGGGGGTTAGGGGGAGTACACGGGAGATACAGGGTGAAAGGACAGAATGGACAGGCAGAGTCAGGGAGGAGGGGGAGGAAAGGAGAGGGGAGTGAGATTGAGAAAGAGTTAGCAAAACAGCAGAAGAGAGAGAGAGAGAGAGAGAGAGAATCAGAGATAGGGAAAGATGGAAATCTGAAAAGGGAAGCACCTTCTTGCTCCATGTGAGGGGTTACCGAGTGTGGATGGGAAATTAGCTAACTTCCAATGTAAAGAGCACACCGAACCACCTCCTGATGGACTGCCATCACTACAGGCTCATGCAAGAGTCTAACTGCTCTCATCCAGTAATAACACTTCTTCCTGCACCTTAACCTGCTCTATGGCAACCAATCACACGGCCAGAAAGCACTGGGGGACCAGGAGAGCCACCAGACGAGGAGGAAAACTGCACAACAGAGAGGACTAGATAGGGAGGAACACCCGGTTCCACTGTGCTCACACTCACCGTCTAGATACACACACACACACACACACACATAAGAGTGAGAGAAGGGGATAGATATGGATGATAAAGGAGAATAGAGAAAGACAAAAGGGGGAAGAGAGAAACAAGTCAAGTCTAGCAAAAAACAAAACAAAAACAAACAACAACAAAACAAATGCAGCATCACCGTAGAGGTGCTCAGCACCTGGAAGTTCAAATGACTTTTTTGTTTGTTTGTTTTTGCATATTCATTAGAACAGATACATGTGCAAATTCATATCGGAACACCATACAACTACTATGATTTTCTACTGAAAATCCTCAATACACTGGATAATTGGAAATGGGTACGAGTTCCTTAAATCACCCCCCCCCCCCCACTCTCTCTCTCTCTCTCTCACTCTCTCTCTCTCTCTCTCTCTCTCACCTGTCTCAGTGATGTCTATAAGTCCCAGTAAGTGCATGAGTTTGAGGAACATGAACACTAGGCAAACGATGCCCACCGTCTGCAGGCCCTCCGTCTCCCACCTCACACCCATCCTCCCTCCTGACTCCGTCTCTTCTACTTCCCCTCCAGCGCCCAGCTCCTGAAGAGCTTCCACGCTTCGCCTCCTCCTCGCGCTGGGTCTACGAACTCTGAACTCTGGCCGCACCCAGACGCAAAGACGGCAGAACCGCAGGGACACGCCGGGAAACGGGGGCGACAGTCACGTAAACACTTCTCCGTTGCTTCCATGAAGGACGCGTTTGGAGAAACGGAACCAGGCAGGTTTCATGGTCCACCCAAGATCCACACAGAAACGTCAAAAACAGCAAGACGCTCCAAAACCAGTAAAACGCTCCAGAAATGATGATCCTGCTTTTCTTCAGGCTCAAGTCCAAATGTGACGGGCGTGCGAGGGATGAATCATTCTCCTCTGTTCTCCGTCTTTCCCTCACCACTCCTCTGTTCTCAATGTGATCTAATTAACCTTTCACGTGCGGGACAACCCTCCCAGGGAACTGCAGCCTCTTCGAGCATTCCCGCAAAGTCCCGTTTGTGTGACAGCTGCCCCGGGGATGCATGTGTCCCAGTTTAGTGCCAAATCAAGGAAAATCTCTGTCTCAGACACGGACTGCGACCTCTAAGGCCAACATCAGACAAGAGAGGAGCTGCTCAAAAGAACGGTGAAAGGAACTGATGTAGAGCTTGGGGTGGCCACTAAACTCCTCTTACTCCACAAATTCCACTAACTCAACTCCTGTTATTCTGATAACTAAACTCGACTAACTCCACTAACTCAACTCCTCTAACTCAACTCCTGTAACTCTGATAACTAAACTCGACTAACTCCACTAACTCAACTCCTCTAACTCAACTCCTATAACTCTTATAACTAAACTCGACTAACTCCACTAACTCAACTCCTCTAACTCTGATAACTAAACTTGACTAACTCCACTAACTCAACTCCTCTAACAGCGTTGTTAAAAGGGAACACCAGACACCTCTCATCACTCATAACAGCAGCTCCTTAAAACTCTTAAAACTCTCCAGAGAACTGTGACAGTTGGCCAAATCCCTCCTTCTAAACACTCACACATACACTCTTTGTAATTTTTTTGTCTGTAACGACTTTAATTTGAGACAAATTTGCAGAGAAAAAAAAATCTCTTTTTAATTTGACCAATCAGAGACATGCATTAAATGTGCCCCATTTGCCCTATTAGAACAGTGGTACTCAGCAAAAATTCTCTGCAAAAGGTCCTAGATCCGAAAATCACAGCAATATACTGCCATCTAGTGGAATACCGCCAAACTACAACAAGTTCAACAGCACTTAGAAAGTGTCATAACAATAAGGGGAAAAAGAAGCAAGGTTATGAATAATGACATAAGCTCCAGGACATAAATATCACGTGGAAACATTTATATCCCTTCAGGTCCTGCTCACACCAACCCCCATCCATTACGTCCAGAACCACAGCAAACGGGCTGAGACGGCACTGATTCTGCACAAACGGCAGCGCCATAGCAACCTGATACGTTTGTAGCCCATTAAAATGTGCATGCTTCATCTAAAGTTATTCATAACCTCCAGCATACTCGCGTAGTGTATATATTTACAGACAGGAAATGGTCGTAAATCTGATCTGAAAGAGGAGTAAAATTCCTACTGATCACCTGGCAACGGGACAGCATTGCATTCTGGGGATTTACATTATTTATCTAGTTTATCTTTTTGCTTCTGCCAAGCTGCTAAATGTTAAGATCAACAGAGCGAGCACCATAAATCACCCAGGACACGTACAACCGTTATAAATCACCCAATATGTCTGCAGCATTCCCAAACAACACCAGACATGTTCTCAGCAGTTCTCGTTAAAGTGGTCGACTGAGACACAGTGGCACAGTGACGAAGACAAGGTTACTGACGATGACGTGACATGACGATGGAGGGTGTACTCTGAACATGCGCAATGACACAGGGTTACTCTGAACATAAATAATGATGGAGGGTTACTCTAAACCAGATTTGATGATGCAGGGTTACTCTGAACCAGACAGTTATTCTAAACCCAATGTAATGACATAGCGTTACCCACAACCAGATGTGACAATAAAGGGTTACAAACCAGACATGAAAATGAAGGGTTACTCCAAATCAGACATGATGACACAGGTTTATTCAGGTGGACTTTTTTTAGCTGTAGCCACAGTCAGCAGTTTAACTCAGACCAAAATACCCTGAGACCTCATCAATTAGTACTCGCGCGCGCGCACACACATACACACACACACAGATGCTTCAGTGGAAACGCAGTGCACGGCAGGGTACCACATGAATAATTAAGCAGCCTAATCATCGTTTGTTTACTTAGTTTGTATTAGTATAATGACACATCAAATGAGTAATGCAGGGGAATTTAATAGACACCATGAGCATTTAAATAAGAATTGCAAACAAACAGGTACAAATGGTGGTTGGCTTAATGCAGAGAGCTGCAGAAACCTCCGAACTCAAGCGTACGCGCGTCTGCAACCACAGCATGTCATCGTGCTGAAATCCCCTTCGCTTTCTTTAAAAAGCCTACATGTGCGTCAAGCGTACGCGATTTCACTGGCTACGTGTTTCGGAAAAATTAGAAGGCATGGAATTGCCCACAGGAAGAGGTCGTTCCTGGAGGACGTGCAGCTCTGCGGCGAGGAACTTCGTCCAGCTCCTGCCCACAGTCGGCCTGGTACCTTCATAGCTACATCGATCCTCCTCCGAAAGCTGGAGTATCCTGGCCTGGTGCTGGAAACCAGGGGGGCGTGAAACCTGATAAGCCCAGCGAACCATTAGGGCGTTGGGGAGAAGCGGCTGGCGGAGGACTCACAGCGTGGGTGGAGCTGGGTGGAGCTCAGCAGACGTCCTGAGACCATGACACCAAGAAGCGATCGATGGTTTTGGGGATGGAGAAACCACGATAGCGGACCGCATGTATCTGCTAACGGACGGGCCTATAAGAAATATCAAACTCAACAGTAGCGCCTGGGTGTGGTTATGGGTGAGATACGTGTGTGTGTGTGTGTGTGTGTGTGTGTGTGTAGAGGGTTTTTGAGGGAACTGACATTGTCTTTCAGAGCTCAATGGTCAGGGCTGAAAACCCCATATTTAGTTGGCAGTGAAACAAGCCCAGTCAATACCACATCCATAATGAATGAAGCGTAATGCTAGACGGGATTTTGGCTCAGAGAGTGAGAAAAAAGGAGAGAGAGTGAGAAATGGAGAGAATGAGGGAAGACAGAGAAGGAAAGACGGATGAAAGAGAGAGAGAGAAAAAGAACACACCCTCAACTGAAATATTTTGGGAGGGAGATTCAACCGCTCAAGTCTCGTCATTTATGCGCGGATTTTTCAAAGTGCTTTGAGCTGTTTAGCTGCCAGAACAGACAGAGCTTTCCTGGAGACGTCCTACACAGTACAGACACTACAATAATCCAGCTGATATGCTCACTACAAACCTCAGTACTAACAACAGGACCGTCTCACTTTCTGAGTGCTGTTCTGGGTTCGGCCAGACACACACAGAGAGAGAGAGAGAGAGAGAGAGAGAGAGAGAGAGAGAGAGAGAGAGAGAGAGAGAGAGAGATAGATAGATAGATAGATAGATAGATAGATAGATAGATAGATAGATAGATAGATAGATAGATAGCACTTGCAGAGGACTTTAACAGGTGTGTGTGTGTGTGTCTTTTATCCAATACCCCATGCCATATGGAGGGGTTGTGTGTTCTGAATGTCTAGGTGCATCTGAGGCCCCAACATAGCTCCTCACCTCATCCAGGGGTCACACATTAAAACGGCCCCAACTCACAGCAGTCGAGTTATCCACACGTATTTCTCAACACATATCCACCCATATTTGCATATTACAGAAAAAGAAACAAAGCTTCTGAATGAATATGTATTCTCCTTGTTAAATGTGTCATGAATATGTTCAAACTTGTGGAAAAAGAGAGACAGACATACATCATGACGCAGTCTGAACTCCTCAATCCTCATTGGTTTGGAAATCACTATAGCAACAACGTTGTGAATCCCTGTTCAACCAATAACGGCTCTGGGTCCCCCTTGCCCACTGACGGTTGGTCATGACACGACTTAATTAAGACAACAACAACAACAACAACAACAACGACGACAACGACAACAACAACAACAACAACAACAACATCAACAATGACAACAACAACATCAACAACACCAACAACAACACCACCAACAACACCAACAACAACACCACCAACAACAACAACGACAACAACAACAACAACAACAACAACAACAACAACAACAACAACTTTGGACCGAAGTTTCTGTCAACATCTCAGAAGCGAAACTGTCGTTGTCACCGTTAGCATCACTGTGTGTAAGACGCCGTGCACTGCAAATTACATTCGCACGTCTGCGAAGCGCGACGTGAACCCGAGGGCCGCGGGCGTGCACGTGGAGGCGGGCGTGCACGTGCAGGAGTGCGCCTTACCTTCCAGAGACATCGGCTCCAGAATGCCGAACTGCTTGAGGACGGCCACGAACAGGATGATGACCACTACTATGGCGAACAGCTCCATACCCTGTATGATCATACTGACCAGGGCTTAGGGCACTTGGAGCAAGTGCACAAGGGCGCAAAGGCGCGCAAAGGGCCCTACTGTGGGGAGACTCTTTTGGTTCGTAAGGAAGGAGGTGAGCTAGCACATGCTAGCATGAGGCACGGTGGCACGGAAGCGGCCGGATCACGTCGAGCTGGACGGAGCGTTGCGTTTCACGCGGAGAGCGGGAGATGTTGCACGGAGCAGCCAGACGGGTCCAGCGAGCATCAGGGAACAGGAGAACACGCGCAGCCCTGGCCTGCCTCATTTATTTTGCGGAGGAGCGGAGATGTCAGTCTTTCCATGTTAGGTCATTCCTCCCGAAAGCTCTCGCAGATAAATAAAGGCTCCGATTGGCCGGCCCTTACACAGTCCAGATGTGTAAAAGCCATCATGTGCTGGAAATGTTATTCGCAAGTGTCAACAACTGGACGTGCTCCTTTTAAACTGCGCGGCAGGACGCAGAGCGAGCACGGTCACGCGAGCGGTCACGCGACGGTCACGCGAGCGGAGGAAGCAGGAGAGGGTCTACAGCTGGGATCGTTGTACATCAGCCAGTCAAAGCAGCAATGACGGCTATCGTACAATCACTTTTGACGTGCGAACGACCATTACTGCGTACGGTAATCTGCAGAACAAAGTCAGATGAATAATTTAGGGAAATCAATCACAGCTTCTGTTAAATCGGACATAAATCATTTAGATCGACCACAGAAATGGACAGACTCCCCTCAGTGAGAGCAGAGCGGGCGGTTACGGGCAGGTCGTGGCGGCTAACGGCAGCGGGGCTGAGAGCGCCCTGGGATCCCCAAGTCCGTCACGCCAGTCGTAAGATGGCATCACAAGCGTTCCAGAAGCCCGAGACGAACACGAAGTCACGGAATCTCACGTGAAGCTTCACGTCGGTCCTCCGTGCCCGGGCCGCAGACGTGACGTACGCGTCTGCATTTTGCGTTGGACGACCGCAGAAGTTTGAGGGGAGATGGCGGCGGCGGCGTCCGCCTTCGGCAGGGGCCCCGTGTGGACTCTCACGACGCAGACGCACTCCGCTCTGGAGTTCCTCACGACCCAGCTCTGAATCTCCGTCAGGGACCGAGGGGAGGCTGGCTGGAATGTCCTGGGAGGGTGTAGATCTTTGGAAGGAGGGATGGAGGGATGAGGGAGGGATGAACGAGACGGATTCTCCTCCTCCTCCTCCCTTCAGTCACCCCCACTCCTCTTTTCCTCCATTTCCACCCTGTCAGCAGTGTAGGCTTCTCTCTCTCTCTCTCTCTCTCTCTGTCTCTCCTTTCAACCTTTACTGTACTACACCCCCCCACACACACACACACACACACACACACACACACACACACGCCTACTTTGTTAATTCTTCGTGGTTGCCCTCGCGTTCCTCTTCCAGAAGAGCTGAAGCTGAGTGTTTTTATTCATCTCTTTGTCCAGCTCGTCTCATATTTTCCTTCCTCTCCTTCATCGTTCTGTCCGCTCCATCTTTTCTTTTTCTCCATCCCTTACTTCTCCTCCCTTTCTCACCTCTAGATTGGGTTACGTTCCACTCACAGAACCTGTCACAAACATCAGGGCCTTTTCCACAGTTTCTCTCTCTGGTGTTTTCTGTCTCTTTGTGTCTCTCTGTCTCTCTCTCTCTGTCTCTGTGTCTCTGCCTCTGTCTCTCTCTCCACTTTCGCTCTATCGTGTACTCTCTGTTTGAGTACCTGGAGAAAAGTCACATATTCAAACCAAGTCTGAAAGAGAGAGAGAGAGAGAGAGAGAGAGGGTGGAAAAATAGAGGGAGAGTGAGGGGTAGAGGGGGAGAGAGATAGGGAAAGAGAGAGAGAGAGAGGGAGGGGGGAGTATTTGTATGAGGGGATCAGATTCCAGGGACATCTTCTCCTGCCCTCCCTACTCTGCTCTCCTTAGCCTCTATTCATCTACCTACACACCTCTTCCAGACACACTCTCTCTCTCTCTCATTCACACACACACACACACACACCACACACACACACACACACACACACACACATGGGGCTTCTGTGGAAAACCTGAGAACAATCCCATGAAGCAGCTGCTCCTGCTCATCTACCCTGCTGCTGTGGAACAGACCACATGAAAGAGCCTAATCCAAACAGAGGAGAGGAGGAGGAGAGGAGGAGAGGAGGAGAGGGGAGAGGAGGAGGGGGGAGAGGGGAGAGGAGGAGAGGGGAGAGGAGGAGAGGGGAGGAGAGGAGAGGAGGAGAGGGGAGAAGAGGAGAGGAGGAGGAGAGGGGAGATGAGGAGAGGAGGGGGAGAGGGGAGAGGAGGAGAGAGCAGAGAGGAGAGGAGGGGAGGAGAGGACAGGAGAGGGGAGAGGAGAGGAGAGGAGAGGAAGAGGAGAGGGGAGGAGAGGAGGAGGGGAGAGGAGGAGAGGGGAGAGGGGAGAGGAGGAGGAGGAGAGAGGAGAGGGGAAATGAGGAGAGGAGGGGGAGAGGGGAGAGGAGGAGAGAGCAGAGAGGAGAGGAGGGGAGGAGAGGACAGGAGAGGGGAGAGGAGAGGAGAGGAGAGGAAGATGAGAGGGGAGGAGAGGAGGAGGAGAGAGGAGAGGAGGAGAGAGAGGAGAGAGGAGAGGAGGAGCGAGGAGGAGGAGGAGGAGAGATCTCCAAACTTCCCCCCACCCTGGACCCTGGACCCTGGACCCACGTTCGCTGGCGCTCACGGCTAACCCGGCCGCGCTGACGCCTGCGTCTCCGAACAGCAGCGGTATCGAGCGCTGATACAGGCAGATGCGGCTTTTACGAGTGGCGTCAGGAGAGAAGCTGGCAGGGTGCTGGGGTGAGGCTGAGTGGTGTAAGCCACTTCCAGCAAGACCATTAGAGCACGGGCAGCTCTTAACAGCCCGGAAGGCAGGACAGCCTGCTGGCTCATCCACCCCCATATAACTCCACCACGGACACACCTAGGACTCGCTTATCATCATAACCCGGGAGCCTAAAACCATCTAGCCCCACCCCCTTCAGGCTCCGCCCATTTAGGAATGACAGCAATTGTTTTTATCGTATTGGCGTTGGGGAGGTTGTAGACATTTTGACATATTGTTCCACAAGTTGAAGTGCTAGCAGGCTAGCAGATTGCACAAACCGAGTCCGCTTGCAGTCCTTAGTAGTAGATCAATACCAACATACGTGTTTCACCATTTGAAAGAAATAGATGACGTTACAACAATTTCAAAACATGGTGCAAAAGCCACATGAATTTGTAGCATAATTACATAATTACTGAATTTGCAATCATTTTTTGGTAAAACACAGCCAGGACATGGATTGCCCTGTATAGACTGCACTGCCTTAAGTTCTTTCCCATCGATTTGCCCCGTCGTGCCTCTGGGGGACTGATGGGGCAACAGAACAGTGGTTAAGGGGCAGTGACCAGTCAGCAGACAGGACTGCCCTGCACGCGATGCAGTCTGCTAATGACCGCAACCGATCGAGTTCTTAAACGACTTCTATAAGCAAACACAGCAACGTGTGTGTCACACTGATCCTGTCACACTGATATCCCTTCACACTGATATCCCCTCACACTGATCCTGTCACACACACACACATACAGAAAACCTTACGATACGATGAAAGTAGTCTACTATACCTTATTTATTAACACGGAAACTCTACAGTATATATTTATAGTTTACAGTAAATACTTTTTACATACACATATACAAGCCATGGAAATATATCATGTCATAAGTTATTCACTTGTGTTATCAGATGAAGTCAATGAAAGCACATAGACAGTAGATCAGATAAGGGGATATAAGGGGCTATAAGGGGTTATAATGGGTTATAAGGGGATATAAGGGGTTATAAGGGGATATAAGGGGCTATAAGGGGTTATAAGGGGTTCTATCTTTCTCTCTTTTTCCCATGTTAATTACTGATATTTCTTTAACTACACTTATAGGCACTGGCTAACATATCTCTGCTGTCTCCTGCGCTCTGTCCTCACATGGTCAGGTGGAGACCTCTAGTGGACAGTAATGACCATTGTTCCAAGCATTTATTATCTTTCTTCAGTTTTGAAATTATGAAATCAACCAAATCTAATACAGAAAGACTAATGCTTAAATTTTATTTCTGCTCTCTAAAAATTATTAAGATTATTATTATTATTATTGTGTGCCAGTGAGCCTGCTTTCATAATAGCTCACCCTAGATTTTACCAGGATTAACTGACTAGTTCCCACACAGTAACCAGTCCTGAAATAAAGGCATAGATGAGTTTTGCTATGTGTGGTTTAGTCCATAAATCCCTGACCTTGTTTACATGTTTAAGGTTATAAAATGCGGTGAGCGCTGCATTACCTGAGCGCTGATACCTTGCCGTGGTGTGCCGACACTCAGACAGGAAGTTGGGCCGGGAGAATCGACGTCGCGCTTCTAGAGACAGAGTAGCCATGACACTCCCCATTGACACCTGCTGAAGTACCAGCTCTCCACAGACACCGAGGCGAACACAGCTCTCCACAGACAGGGAGGTGAACACAGCTCTCCACAGACAGGGAGGTGAACACAGCTCTCCACAGACACCGAGGCGAACACAGCTCTCCACAGACAGGGAGGTGAACACAGCTCTCCACAGACAGGGAGGTGAACACAGCTCTCCACAGACACCAAGGCGAACACAGCTCTCCACAGACACCGAGGCGAACACAGCTCTCCACAGACAGGGAGGTGAACACAGCTCTACACAGACAGGGAGGTGAACACAGTTCTCGTCAGACAGGGAGGTGAACACAGCTCTCCACAGACAGCAAGGCGAACACAGCTCTCCACAGACACCGAGGTGAACACAGCTCTCCACAGACAGCAGTCAGATCTCAGCAAGCTTTCAGGTTTGCAACTAAGGACCGTTCACGAACACAGGCAGATCGCAAAGCTCTGTAACCGCCCCTCTGCTAAGGGTGACATTGTCACAAATTGTGCATGTGTGTGTGTGTGTGTGTGTGTGTCTGTGGTGGGAGGTGATCTTATGAAAAGGCCACACTGATTAAAAAGTCTGTTTGGTGACTGCAGGCAGGGCAAAAGCACAAACTCTTGTGTGTTTGTGTGTTTGTGCTTGTATGTGTGTGTGTGTGTGTGTGTGTGTGTGTGTGTTGTATGTGTGTGTGCACCTGTATGTTTAGGAGACAGACACATCAAAGGGTTTGTCCAGTCCTGACCTTTAACTTTAAACAGAACACACATTGTATGTCCTTCCCCAACTATTCTATTTGAAGTTTTGTCACACTCCATTAAAAATCTCTTTGAGCCTATTTGTATATTACGGAAATGCTGGAAATCCTGAAATCTTTGGTATTTGGAATTTATCCAACTCCTCGCTAGAGTAACATAATGGCAACTTTATTTGTATGTATTGTATGTATGAATGTTAAAGCAATAAAAAGAAATCTAAGTAACAAAAATACGTTTTCCCTCTTTAAATCTATCACAGGGTGTTCATGGGGCTCCTTTAAAAGACTTTGTTGCATTTGCTAGATTATCTTACGTAGGTGTAAATGGGTTAACCGGCAGATACACATTTTACTGTCCCAGAATCGCTAGAAAGCTTTTAAAGGTCACGAGAAACCAATTCTGCACGTTCAACATATGCGTATTACACCACATTGTCCACAAGGGGGCGTTGCTGTGTCATTGCAGTGGCATTCTGAAGTCAGGCTTCCAGCATCACTGTACCACAAACACCCACAGTAAGGGAAATTGATGAAATATCAAATGACAAGTATTTCTGATTATTTATCAAACGGTTTTCATATTTTAACATAAATAGTTTTATATTTGCCAGATAAGCGTTAAAGATCCTTAACAAATATTAGAGAGTTATATGATGTTCGCAGTAAGGACACAGAGACATTAAGCTCCTTCCAAACACATTCCAAGTTGCGAATCCATTCATATGCCTCGCTGACAGCAACCTTGAAACCTCTTCTTTCCTGCTCACACCGAGACGACAAATGCCCTTTCAACTTCACAATCTGGATTTACCCTCATGCCACTGGTGCAGCTGGTGACCACGCCGAGACGCGTCTCACTCTGTGGCTTTGACGCTGACCTCACCTCCCCGAAACGCCGGCCCATTGGACCATTCTGCTGCTGTCTCTCTGACCTGCTGGTCCTGTCTGTCTACTCATCTGTAAATACTAAATATCTGTTACTTGTGTTCTGATATTACAAGCTCTCTACTCGTTTAAAGTGGTTGATTTAATGGAGACGGAGATCATTGTGTCTCACAACTGCTGTTATCACCAACGCTGCTCTAAAGAAGGTTTATCTAATAACCTCAGTGCCACAACAGCTGAGCAAGAGAGGAGATAGAATGGGAGCAGAGATGACGCAGCTGTGTGTGTGTGTGTGTGTGTGTGTGTGTGTGTGTGTGTGTGTGTGTGTGATGCACAAAAAGAAATTTGAGTCTGATTTAAAAAAATCAGAGAGACTTTAAAACTGTAGTTTGACTGGAGAAGAGGAATTATTTTCAAACAGTGAGATTTGACCAACAGGGAGTTCAGGAAGTAATAGGACCTCCCCCCCACCCACACACACACACACACACACACACACCGCACCCTGCAACAAAGTGAGGATTAAAGGATAAGAACACAATATTCGCTAAAGATCGTTTTACACTGCATGAACAACAAAAGGCCAAACAGAATGGATCAGCTGCAGCTATTACTAAAATAACACCAGAGGACACTCCCTAGGACAGGGGCACTGCACTGGGGCACCTGCCTGCCCCCTTTTACCCCACAACTACCCTTACAAGTCTTGGTCACCTGTGGAAGACAAAACATGACAACTGGCCCTAGAAAATGCACCTGGTGGAGAAGAATCCACTTTTGAACCAGAGAAACAGAGAAGAGGAGGAGAGTGACCCATGGGGTGATGCCCCGGGGTGAGAGTGCCATGGGAGGTACCTTTAACGAGGGTGCCGGTGACGAAGCCAAAGAAACACCGCAGGACTTTACCCAGCTCCCTCTCACACTCGTGCCGGCACCGGAACACCAGCTCCATGCTGAGGTCAACACCCCGTCGGGTCAGAACCGCACCAGCTGAGGAACTTTCCCTGCGCTTCCCTCCCGGTCCGGCCCGACCCCTGGGGGTTAAAACAGCGACCTCGCCGCTTCTGTTAGGCTGAGACACCTCGGTGGGAAGTTTGGCGACGAGGGGCAACTCTGTGGTCTCCCAGAGTGCTGTGCTGCTGTGCCGGACGCGCGCTGGGCTTCCTCGCTGGTGAGTCGCGCGTTTCCTACGGCGTGTCCCGTGAGAGACAAACACACTCCTCCTCGCACACGTGGACCGAGGAAGTCCTTAAAGAGGAAAGCGTCTCAAAAGACTCCCGGACACCCCGGATTAGCCGGCACATAGACCGCACACTAACAGACTAACAGGTAGGTCCTTTTAGCACCGACTACTTAGGGTGTCTTCCTGATAAAGACCCAAAAATAGCAGCGTAAAGACTCAAATAGCACAGCACTAGGAGATTGTGTGTGTGTGTGTGTGTGAGAGAGAGAGAGAGAGAGAGAGAGAGAGATGCCTGGTTGGTTCCTTGTTGGTGCTTAGAATTTTGCTGTATCATGAAATCCACAGTGGCTCCTCTGTTCTGTTTACACACCTGTCTTACCTTCTTTTCCCTCCTTTTCCACAGCACACATCCAAATGTGTCCAGTGCTCCTCTCTGTCTCCTTCTGTCTCCTCTCTGTCTCCTCTCTGTCTCCTTCTCTCTGACACCTTACAGCAGTCACACACACCCCCCCACCCCCCACGTCCCCTTCAGCTCTGTGTGTTCACACAAGCACACGTCTGATATTCTTCACAATGCTTCAAGTCTTATTCATGAGAGGAAAGTTTAGGACCTGGCATAAGCAACACAGTGAAGCATTCTGGGGAATTTATACGAGGTTGCTTCACATGTCTTTTTTTGTTGTTTTTTTAACAGATGGGTATTGTTGCAACATCATTCTTCACCTGCACAATTTATACAGCATTTATCCCTCTTACACAACCGCATTCACTTCTGCTAACCAATAGATGGAGCTATTGCTTTCTTCTGACAAAAAGGAGTTAAGACTCGTTACGTACAGCCACTAGATGGCACTGGCGCGCACGTTAAAATGATGAAAAACGAACAAAAGAGAATTAAGATTAAAAATAGAAAAAAGGAGTATGGAAGCTATGGTGCGGGTAAGTTGTGGAGGCAAAATGGGTCAGAGAAAGCGTTTAAAACGTTCTGGCAGCCTGGTGTTCAAAGATGCAGAAAAAAAATACATCAGCGCAGGAGGAAGCTGCTGGAATAATGATCCCTCCCATACAACAGGAGCACATCCATAATAAACACCTGCCTCTGACTGAAAGCCCTCCATTTATAGCACATCTTGAACCTTTCGTTGAACACGAAGGAGAGTCCCATGTTCATGATGAACAGATGGCAACAGCTAACAGGGGACATTGCTTCTCCAACAGGAATCACCCAATGGAAAGTGCACAGAAGGACCTGCATGATGCCTTCAGGCAGGACCCAACGTTGTGTCCCAGCACAAGTCACACCGATGACGGAAACCATGCTACACAGTCCTGGAACCTCCTTTCTTTGTGTCCATTTATGTTTTCGAAGCTGAGCTTGGCTGTGCTTTTACACAGCTCAACCACATAATTCATAAAGTCATAAAGCTGTGAGAGAATGTGTGTGTGTGTGTGTGTGTGTGTGTGTGTGCATCTGTGTGCGCATGCACGCACATTTGTGTGTGTGGGTTTTTAAAAATGTTTGTGTGTCATTTTTATGCAGGTGGACCAAATACATTCATCACACAAAGAATATAAGGTGTGATTTTAGCCCTGATCCCAGACCTGATCTTGGTCTAAATGCCCAGGTACACTCTAGCACCCCCTTTCTTGTCTCTACCTTGAGAGACAAGTCCCTGTTCTATCTGAATCACATGACCTCCTGAGAGACACCCCCCCTTCCCCCCCCCCAACATCGCTGAACTGCTGACATCAGGTAAATCAATAATGTCAGCCACAGGTCACTTGCTAGGGTCTAAACAGGTTGTGAACATATGCTGGTAATCTCATTACTGGCATCCACACATGAGGAGGATGAAGGTGTCTGTTCATTCTTCCCTCATTTGTTTGTGTTTTTTTTATAATTATCTGCTGAAACAACTGTGGGCTGTCAATACAAGGCACAAGACTGTTTATGTAAGGACACGCCACTCACAACATGTATTAACACATTATGGCACAAATTCCACGCAATCCGCAAGTCATCTAATTAAACCTGAGAAGTCCTAACATGCAATAGAAAGACATGGTGATTTTATTCATTTCTGATTTAATTTCATGATGATCAGTATCTATGCGAGCTGTTTGAAGCTGTTTTAAGGTTTAGATGTATCAGGATCTGTTGTTATCATGAAGTCCAGAACACTGAAACACAATCACTTCCGCCCCCAGTTTACAAAACCTTCAGAGCCTTAGTGGCTTTTGCCCAGACATGCAAACTTTCAAGGATTTTCACACCCCATCAGAAGTCAGTGATTATACGGGAGATTATAGGCTGAAGCAGCAAAACCCATTTATCAGGTCCTGAGTCCTCCGCTAGTCTCGCGACCGCCCTGATTTTAATCTTTCTTCTGACCACAGTGTGAGCAGAAATCCCTGACATGCACCACCAAAGCCTTGTGGTTTAACACTTAATCCTTCAATGTTACTCTGCTAATTAAATCAAAATGATGCAGACCAGAACAAGCCTCCTCTTCCTCTGTGTTCTCCTCACCTCCACCTCCCAATCACGGGGTCCTGGCTCCTCTCCTCCCTCCCCGTCTCCCACTCTCCACCCTGCTTTGACCTCCATGGCTGCTGCCCTCTTTAACCAGCTGAGAAGTCAACATAAACCGTATTAAAAAGCCGGGCACTGTCAAGGACATCTGGCTGGAGGAGATTTGATAAGAGGGTTGCAGTTCCACCCCGGCCCCGCTCCTGCTCCGCCCTTGCTCCACCCCCGCCCCGCCCCTGCTCCGCCCCCTGCCCTGCCCCAATCCTCACCCTGCTCCTTGGGGCCGGTGCTGGCGATGATCCACCTGACCAGGCAACACCTCATCAGAGCTTTGCGGGTGAAACGAGGCTTCTGCCATTTGCCACAATCCTTCTTCCTCCCAGGCCCCGCCTCCACACCATTAGCACCGCCCACACCATCCACCACTTTACCGTCCTTCTGCAAGGGAGGGAGAGACAGAGAAAGAGAAAAA
The DNA here is from genome assembly GCA_020368025.1 of Brachyhypopomus occidentalis. NCBI lineage: Eukaryota > Metazoa > Chordata > Actinopteri > Gymnotiformes > Hypopomidae > Brachyhypopomus > Brachyhypopomus occidentalis. The sequence goes on along the minus strand of JAGXOD010000035.1, from coordinate 1,851,706 downwards.
CAGAAGAGTAACATGAGAGAATGTCAAGAATGCGTCAGCTGAAAACTGATGACATCAAAACAAGGTGTTTTTTGATGACTCTGAGATCACAGAAGCTAAGGGGTCCAATATATACGGACCTACAGATATCAAACAGAGAAACGTACAGAGCGGCGAATGAAGATTGGTGCTCGTAATCAGTCATTCTCATGTTGCCTCTTCTTGTTATTGTACAAATCTAGATATTGTACAAATATTGTAGATCGTAACTATTTCTGTACTGTAATATTGCCATTGCCTTCAGGGGTTAAAAATCATACATGCAAAAAAAAAAAAAAGAATTATGCGTTGTAATAAAACTCTAACGTGACAAAGTGCTGAGCTGCATGGAGGAATCGTTTTCATCGGGCTGGTTTCTGCAAGCCCCGTCACCTTGTGTTAACGGGATGTGGATAAATGCCTCCTGCATCAGGATAGAAATCTAAAATTAGCCGGCGAATACGAGGAAAAAGATCAGAGCCATGAAAGATGGCAGCATTTCCACAGGCTGCCACGCGTGTGCCGGGCGGCAAGGTTGGCATCAGACATGTCGGCATCAGGGGCAGCCACTGACGTTGATGACCTCCTATTACATAATGCCCATCTCAGCAGAAATGCTCTCACCCTCTCACTCTCATTGGCTCGGCGAGGAAGTCTCCATCTCACTGGATACCTGGATGGCCAGACAAAAGAAGACGTGACGCTGGAAGGGTGTACGACAGCAGGGTGTGTAAAAAGGTTGGACGTGGCGGATTTCAGCTGGACGCGTCAGATTTTAGGGAAGTGGTGGATTTAAGATGGATTCCCAGGTGTATAGGTTAATGGGTGGGTAGCTTTATGGGCGAAGGCGAGTGATGGTGTGGAGAGAAAGTGGGTCAGAATGCAGCACCTTGCTGAGTCATTTGGGGCGGAGCCAGAGGGGGAGGCTCAAAGTGGAAGGAGAAAGGGCAGCATGTAATACAGCTGCAAGAGTAGTGACATCAAAGAGCAGGAGCAGGGAGAGAGAGAGGGAGAGGGAGGGAGGACAGGGAGAGAGAGAGGGAGAGGGATAGACCGACAGAGGGAGAGGGAGAGAGGGAGAAGAGGGAGAGAGAGGGGGAGAGGGAGAGACAGAGAGAGGGAGGAAAGGGAGAGAGAGAGAGAGAGGGAGAGGGAGAGAGAGACAGAGAGGAGAGAGGGAGAAAGAGAGAGGGAGGAGAGAGAGAGGAGAGATGGAGAGAGAGAGACAAAGAGAAAGAGAGAGAGAGGTAGAGACGGAGGGAGAGAGAGGCAGAGGGAGAGAGAGAGAGAGGGAGAGAGAGAGAGAGAGGGGCGATACAGCCTTGTCTACCACTGACAGAGGAACACAAAATGACCATGACATGCATGCAAGATTAGGTAATACGTTCATACAGCCATGCACTCATTCACATGTGCATACACAGAAGAGCACACACACACACAAATACACACACACACACACACAAAACACACACACATAAAACACACTAGCTACGTTACCGCTCACAGCATTATAGCTCTTTAAAGTGGAACCGACATGTCGTCCATCTCAAACTGCTGTCACTGCTGTCACGTAAATCTCACACACGCAAAAGGGTCATAAAATGGACCCATCACAAAAACCCTAGACTGAGATGTAACAATTTTGACTTTGAAACGTTGGACTGAGTTGAAACGTTGACATTTACATTGCTAGACCCCGTGTTCTCTTGCGGGAACAGCCATCAACGGTTCTGCAGATCCTGTAAGGAAGTAAACAATGACAATGGCCCAACTGACCTGATTGACATTCAGGCCAAATAGCCCAGTCAGGACACCAGACAAAAATGCATTGTAAAAAATACAACCATTCCTTTCTTTGCGGCTAAATCAGTGTCTAAAGCAGTCCTGTAAAACTAAATCTGGGCAATTTTAGCCCCTACCAAAGTCGCATGCCTTCTTTTTAGACATCAGAGAACAACTGTAAAACAATAACTGCGTTCTAGGGCACCTTTAAGACTGTAACTGGATTAGAAGGATAGCGGGCCTACCGCCGTGAGTAGCAGAAACAGAAACCCTCAATAAATCAAACCGTGACAAGCGAGTCTCTGTGTATCTGATTTAGATATTAGTTATTTTTATGTTTGGATTTCACAAATCGAATCTGCACTCCGGCGTCTCTGGAACCACGGTAGCCAAGTACATCCCTTCAGTCCGTGTGGCCATAATCGCTCATGTTGGGGAGCAAAACACTGCACACTGCTTTCAAAAACGAGGACGCTTCCACCAAAGTGCACAGGACCTCCCCACGTCTCAGCACAAGGCGCAACTCACCAGCGTGTCATACCAGCGTTCAATTATTCATTTACTGTACCAAAAACACATCAATGTGTCTGGTGTAGACAGTCTGTGTGTGTGTGTGTCTGTGTGTGCGTGTGTGTGAAAGAAAGAGAGAGTGTGTCTCTTTTAACACCTGCAGACAGAAGCGCAGCAGGAATACTTAGAAGCCTGTTCTTTCCTCAAGTTGAAGTGAATAAAGCATCACAAAAGCTCGCAGTCTGAGGCGAGCTTCATTGAGATAAACGGAGACATCGATTCAGCTCCGAGTGGAAGTCGCTAGTGCAAACCAGCGCGACGCGAGTCGATGCGCGACCGGCTATAAACGGCCCTCAGCTGCAAGCGAGAGGGAGGCTGTCTGGCGAAATGAAGCAACGGTTGATCGCTGCTTACGCGGCTGAAGGAATAACCCAAGGAAGTCCGGACGTTTCACATGAAGATCCGCGGAGCGTTTGATGAAAGTTACTGACTCCGTAACTCCATAAGAAACCACGATACTGCAGACTGTGATAAACATACTAAGGGCTGCAGACAAGTTGACACAATAGTAAAAGGAGAAATATTGTTTATGATTAATATTGCACATTCATAACATATTTATGAAGAGTTGTCATCCACCATGTTTTTGAAATCCGGATCCTTTAAAATAGACTAAGTCAGACGCACACTGAGATTCTCTTTCTAGTTTTCACAAAGTCTTTTTTGAAGGAGACGGAGCTGTGGAACACTTGAAGGGTAATTCTAGCAGTAATCACCCATAACTAATCCTTCCTATTGACTGGGCGTCTGGCCGCACGGTAAATCACCAAGCTAGGAAGCACGATATGAGAATTTAGATCGCGCCCTCAACCATATTGCTATGCGGAGAGCGTGTGGACGGATCGAAGGCGCGGGAGCACGCGCGCCCGCCCACGCCACAGAGAACGAGCGAGGGGAGAGAGAGAGAGAGAGAGAGAGCTAGAGAGAGAGAGAGAGAGAGAGAGAGAGAGAGAGAGAGAGAGAGAGAGAGAGAGAGAGAACTTCCACTCTGCTCATTGATCAGAACTGATTGCCCCAGCAGGTTTCAAAAGACTCGTTGGATGTAGCGGAAATGTGGAATACGTATCTGCGCGAGCGAACGACGAGAAGAAAGCGCGCGAACAGAGGAAGGAAGTGGAGAAGTGTAAAGCCGTCAGTCGACACATGCCCTCCCCTGAGAAAAATAAATACAAACACAGGAAGATACGATTCTTTTTTTTAGGGACACTTTGATTACAACGAGTATAATTAATGTCAGAGAGGGCGGGGTGGTGGTAAATGATGCCTATAGTGGGTCTGGGTATGGTCGGAAGATTCGCGTTATGAAAAATTTGCGTTACTATTTCTGTGTATTCCATGGGATAGAGAGAGGACAAGGAGTATAAAACAAACAGGGAGGAAGGGAGGAGAGAGGGAGAGAGGGGAAAGGCAGACAGAAAAATGCAGAGGATTATATAACGACCCTACGTGGAAGTTAAAAATATCTGCAAAATACTCATCAAAAGATCTTTTCATGAAAGTGAAAAGTTATGGTGGTGTAAATATTCTGAGGCTGTGTCCTGTTCAGCACCTCCACAGGAACATGTTTTTCCAATGACAGTGTAAGACACACACACTCTTATCCTGGGCTGGAAGGGAACCTCGTGCCTGGGGGTTGATGGCACGAACCTCGACTCCACTCATGCTCACGCAAGAAGCCATGAGATGTGTGTATATTCGTGTGTGTGCGTGTGTGTGTTTTATGAAAACACCATCAGACTTATACAGCACTGTCTACTACAGCTGTTAGAGAGATGGACGAAAAAACACAGTTCAGGTTGAAGTGATGTTGTTCTTTCATTTGGTTTGCCGGTCCTCACATGTGACATTATTACATTTTATTCTTCGAATGCGGAAAGTGTGGGTATAGGTACACATGGAACCAACGCCAGGGTAGTGGGGTAAACTGGAGCCTTGGAAAAAGACTTGGGGCCCTTGGAAGTGTTCCTGTGTTTTACAGCGAGACAGGTCCAGAAGCCAGAGACAGGAGTGCAGAAGAACACTGCCTTTTAAAAGCCTTTAGAACATCTCTCAGTCCTCGGTACAATGGAGAGGGAAAGGCAGAGAGGGGAGAGAGGGCAGGATAGAGAGAAAGAGCAGGAGAGAGAGAGAAAGAGAGAGAGAAAGGGCAGGAGAAAGAGACAGCATGAGAGAGATAAAGAGGCAGAGGCAGGAGAGAGAGACAGAGATTGAGAGAGAAAAAGGGAGAGAGAAAGAGGGAGAGAGAGGGAGAGGGGGAAGGGAGAGAGGCGGAGGAAGAGAGAGATTGAGAGAAAGAGGGAGAGAGAGAGAGAGCGGGCGGAAGATTGAGACTGAACAGTGCTGCAGAACTTATTCATTATTCAGTATTAGTCACAGGCTGGGTGAGATACTGTATGTAGAAGTTTAGATCATGGATGAGATAATCACAGTGAACCATGAACACACTCATTATTTAAGAAACATCATATATACACAACACAGATACGCACATACACACACACACACACACACACACACACACACACACACACATAGGAAGAAAGGTGGAGATCAAATCATCACCCCTTCCTCCTCAAAACCTTTGTGCACGTCAATCCAGGAGAGATGTCTAAAGAAATGATACAGTCTGAGAGGAAAAAGAGAGAGGGTTAGAGAGGGGGAGAGTTAAAGGGTGGGGGGAGAGAGGGAGAAAAGGGGGAGAGAGAGGGAGAAGAGAGGGAGAGCACCTGTGTGAGTGGACTGCACAGGAGGCGGGCCTGTGTGGGCTGGGTAATATGTTATGTACACTGCCTCCTGGTGCAGCTGGGGCCGTCACACAGAGCCACAGACAGCGAGACACTGACAGAGAGGTTATTTTTAGACCAGCCTGCAAACATGCTCCTCTGTGCAGGAGGAGAGGGAGCAGGAGAGAGAGAGCGACAGAGAAATACCTCCATCAGCTCCAACACCTGCTGCACCCTTCAGCCTCAGGTAGGGGGGGGAGCATTCACACACACACACACACACACACACTGCCCTCCTCCTCTCAGTGGAGGAGCTAATCTCCCTCTTTCCCCTCTCTGTGTTATCTTACCTCCATCCCTCCTGATACCTGCTCTACCTCCATCTCTCTCTCTCTCTCTCTCTTATTCTACCTCATCACTCCTTCAAACGAAAGACACCCAGTCCATGAGCTCCGTCTTCCTGTTCCCGATAGCGTCTAATAGAACCGTTCTGATGTATGACCAGACGCCTCCCTGCTGTCAGTCACCCACATCAGCCGAGCCAGGGAAGAACCGCGCACACCCCAGGAGGGCCAGATGACGTCTGGAACCTCGTCCACGCATCTCACACCGCTAGATACGCAGACCGCGCTGGGTCTGGAAGCTTGACCACAAATAGCAAAGGCATTATGTAAGTCTGTTTAAAGGGTAATGGTTCTAGAAAACTCTATATCCATGAAATGCTGTGGACTCTCATCTGCAGACCTTTAGTTTCATGAATGGTGTTTTTTTGGTGAGGCGGCTGTGGTTAGTCATTCAGACTGGACTGAGTGACCATTCAGAGAGGACTGGGAGGGGTCTGGGGGTCCCAGCAGAGGACTGGGAGGGGTCTGGGGGTCCCAGCAGAGGACTGGGAGGGGTCTGGGGGTGCCAGCAGAGGACTGGGAGGGGTCTGGGTGTGCCAGAAGAGGACTGAAATGATGCTCCATATTCCTGCAGGTGAGAGAGTGGGGGTGGGGGGGTGGTGGGGGGGGGGCAGAGGGTGAAGGTGAGGGGCAGATAAAGGGGAAGGGAGGGGGCGGGAGCAGAGGAAGTCCATGGAAGAGATCTCTTGATCTCCTGACTCCTGCTCCCTTTTGAGAAATGCCCTCTGATGTCACACAGCTTCTGCCTCAGCCCCCACCTCCTTCCTGGGGCGGCACTGTCATGCATGCGTGACCAAGAATGATCGTCGTGGAAACTCTCCTCTCCATCACAATCTCTGCTTATTTTTGGCAGAAAAGTCTCCATAATAGCCATATCCCCCCTCAGTGAGAGGAGGAGGTATTATGCAGTGTGTGTGTGTATGTGTGTGTGTGTTGCTATTTGAGTCTGCTCTGTGGTGTGTTGTACTGTGGAGGTGGCATTGCATCTGTGAGTGGGTGGACATCGGCTCTGTTCATTACTGTGAGAGCCACTGTGTGTGTGTGTGTGTGTGTGTGTGTGTGTGTGTACGTGTGTGTGTGTGCGTGTGTACGCCTGTCTTAAATTACTGGGCAAGCTAGGAGGCAACGGGTGTATTAACAGCAATGGATGTGGTCAGTGTGAGAGAGTGTGTGTGAGTGAGTGTGTGTACAGGCATGTTGGATTTTCGTATTGGTATGTGATGTGTTCGATGTTGTGCACGGAATTATATATGTTCATAACTGTGAAATGTGTTCACCTGTACCTGTATTTACTATGAACAGGCACACGTCTGCTTTTGCCTCTGTAAGGACCTCAACATTTGCATACGTGTGCACATGCGTGGACACGTGTCGAGAGCCAGCTTTACAATCATGCCTGTAAATGTTTCATACGCATAGAGCTGAATGTGTGTGTGTGTGTGTGTGTGTGCATGCGCCATCTCTGAGTGCCACTCCTGCTTCTATCGCCAGTGCTTGAACACATGCAAAATGAACGAATGGGTCTGTGGGGACAACTCAGACCTGATGTGGACAGGTTCTGTCAGGTTCTGTCAGGTTCTGTCAGGTTCTGTCATCCTCTGTCTCAGCACACCAGTGATAAGGAATAATCAGGATGGATGAGTTTAACTGCTCCTTCAGCACTATTTGTCTGGTTACTCAATGGTGTGGTAGATAACACCCAGACATTATGCACTGAGTACAGATTTACTGATTACATTCTCAACAGTTTTCTTTGATTTCTTTGACACATTTCCATTTTCCATTCATGCGCACACTAAATTACCCATAACCCTACACGAACCATTCAGCTTGTCATTTAAGGGTTTTCTAATAGGACTCCGCACTGTAATCCAGTAATCTGTTAAACATAATTGGCATCAAATGGCACGTACAATTTTATCCTCATCTCCAGCCCACAGGCACTCGAGATCTGCTCCAGGGCCCTTGAGTCTAGGCTGTACGCCATGTCACTGTCACTGGGCGGAGCCTGGCCTCTCTGCGTGTCACTCTCTCCCCGTAAACCCTCACACGCCCACTACGTCCATCAAACTCCTCCCGTGCGCTTGGCATCAAATCAACATTAATTATGGTAAACGAATCACTCCTGATGATGCATTAGACCCTACTGCTTCCTCCATGAATAAACCGACTCAAAAGGTTGGCTCGGTTATCGACGTGACACTCTGGTTACGAATACAGATTGTTTTGACGTTTGCAAGGCATCCATGACATCACCTGCACTGCTGGAGGTCCGTCGTCCTGCAGGGTGCAGCTCCAACCCTGATCTGTAACACCTGATCCACCAATCAAGACCTTCAGTTGCATCTGTGGATTACAGCCAGGTGTGTTGGACACGATCTCAGATGTCCAGGAGGGGACCAGGACAGCCCCACTTTACATGACACTGTTAGGGAACGTGCTGGTGCATTTAGTAATAGTCTACATTTACCTGCTTGCCTAGAAGATTCATTGCTTCCTCTTATGATATGATTTTTTTTTCAAGGCACAAAACTGTTTACGGGTATCATTGCAGAATTTGTAGGTCAGCCGTGTGCGTTTGGGGGTGGGGAGCCCTAAGGTCCATATAATAAACGAACAGAAACCCTACTAAAATCTCGATGTGATGCACGTATGACGTGACACATGAGTACTGAGTCTCTCCACCGATTCCCACTTGGCATTCCGTCCATTCTGATTCGCTCTTCTGATTCCATTCCGATGCTGGATGTTCCCTCATACGGGTCCAGACCCTGAGACCGACTCTGGGCCTGCAGCACCACAGTGCCGACCGAGGGGCCCCTGGGTGGACACACACACTCAGCTGCTGTCCAGATAAAGGAGTGTCCTCATCCCAGTCCCCACATCACTGGCTCGTCCCACACTTGAACCCACGCTGATACCAGGCTTGACAATATTTACTCAAAAGCCCCAACGTCGGCAGAGAAGTGTTGTTTTTTTAACTGTCTTCATCGTCACAGCAGAAGACTTGTGGACTGGTGAGGGCAAAGCTGGGGTAAAGTGAGTGGTAGCATCAGGGATGTCAGCTTTTCATGATTAACGCCCCAGGTCACCTTACTTCTCTTCCTTTCTTCTCTTTCATCCTTCTCTGAGCTTGTTACTTCCGTCTTTCACTTATCAATAGTGTGGGTTACACATGCCCCCAAATTATTCAGCAGTTCACATCTGACCAGCCGCCACGTGCTTGTGTTTGTGTGTGTGTTTTAAATCTACTCTGTATGAACTGAGTCTGTAAGAGGTTGAGAGTCTAGTCTTTGGTTTCCAGAGTGAGTTGAGAGATACAGCATCTGCACTGATTCCATTTACAACGGTAGACCAAATGGACATTTCACTAACATCAGCTCATTTATCACAACCTAAACAAACTAATTTTGACAAACACAGAAGATTAATGTACAATAGGTACACTCAAGTACCACTTACACTGTTAAAAAACTGCATTTTCCAATCCACTACTGTAAAGTTTGGTTTTCAGTGAAAAGCAAACAGCTGAAATTAATGCAGAATTCCACTTCTGAGCTGAGCCCCAAGCTTCTATAACCCATAACAGTAAAGAATATGAAGATTTAACTGAAGGAAATGACTATAAACTAAATGCATTGCCTAATTGCTGTAAGTTAAACTGCGTTATTTCTGCTGTTTATCGAGGTTTACAACCATTTGCAATCTGCTTCTGGGGCCTGCATTACCTTACATTAGTGCATTCTCTAGAGAAAAAATAATCCACTGTTCACATATTAGAAGCTCTCGAAATACATAAAACAGCTGCGTGCACTCTGACGAGTACTCTGAACAGCAAGAACTGCGTTTAATTCGGCCAATTATTCAGGAACTGACAAGTACAGATATACTGAACCTTTTATGAAGGTCAGTTTCACGTGTGAAGAGAACGACATTCTTCACAACACAAGGCTAAAAGTCCATAACCAACCTAAGTGGTCCATATGATGAATGCACTGACTTACGCATGTATGTCAGCGCACGAGGCACAAGAATCCTAACAGTCTTCATGCAAAACGAGTGGCGATTTTGGGAAGACAAATGATTGAGGTTCATAAGAACTGTCACAAGAAAATGCTGAGATAGTGTGTTCATACGCGGCGAAAGACTTTTCAGATCAAATTCAGATCAAGTGCAAGCCTCTTACATTCGGTGACTCTGTGAGGGGGGGGGGGGTTACACGACATCAACGTCTACCTTCGTTTACTTGACCTGAAATGACCTACACGCGACTGAGATGATGTGGTATACTCGAGTGATCCCCATTGATGACAGTGTACTTCCTTTTTAAATCACCAAACTTCGCGTTAATTTCAATTGATTTAAATCTGAGTTAACAAGAACAGCACGGATAAACAAATATCAACACGTCATTACAGTTACAGCCTGAGTGATTTCAGTCATCACAGCGCAAGCGGTTATCGTTCGTGACACGGTGGCGAGCCGCCTGCCAAGGACGCGGTCCCGTCGCGGTTACAAGCGCGCGCAATAGTTGTGAGTGACACTTAAAGACGAACGATTTAACTTCACAGCAAAACAATTTAACACTGAGAGCAAATCTTGTTGTCATGCAGAGAAAACTGGGAAATACCGCTTGTCTCAGCAATTTCGGATTGTGTTGTTGTATTATTGTGTTTTATTTACTATTTTGTCCTTTGCATTTACCCTTGGAAAATTGGCTTAACTCACCTGCATTTCGTCGTAGGACACGAGGGTGTCTCCTAAAGTGCAGAAGAGTAATTCCTCGTCGACTGGGTGTCCAAGGATCCGCTTTTGCTGCGTAGATCCGTCAAGTGGAGCGCAAGAAAGGGAAAACCCGAGCTCCGGCAATCTCTCCACTCTTCCTTCCTTGCGCGCACCTCACGAGACAGAGAGAGAGAGAGAGCGAGAGAGAGAGAGAGGAGAGGTGGAGGTGTGTGTGTGTGTGTGTGTCATGTCATTTTGCCGCCACGTATCGAGATCTTGTTAGCATACTTAGACCAGCTCAGCACGTAAGGCGCAGTCACAAGTCAACACGGGATTCAAACAACTGCGCCTTTAGACCGGACGTTCTCCTCTTCATTTCAACAACTGTGCATTCTGCTATATGGATATATAAGAGACATTACTGGTTCTCGTAACTTTGTGATTGTATTTTATGCGGGGTAAACTTTCCTACATAAAGCATACCAAGTAATGAAGAGTAATTTTAAAAGTCCCTGTAATATAAAGACACATTAGTAAATTAACAGAATTTAGCCATATAGGCAGAGACTGAGGTGATGAGAAACACGTCATCGATATGAAATTTTTGGTTGCCGATAGGAAAGACGCACATGCTACAAACACAAGTTACACATCTCTGTTACACGGCTCTATTCCCCCTTGAATACAAGTAATCTATAAACAGATTAATAGAAACCAATTACACAAAATATATTGTAGATTGCCACTTATTTACTAAGAAAATGATCCAATATTACATGTGTGTGAGTGGGAACAGTACATGAACCTTTGATTTCAGTATCAGACGTGATACCAACGTCACAGCAACGACGTCACAGCAATAACTGTAACTCAACATTTCCGTTACCTGCTGACCAAACCACCTTGAACTTGATTTTTGAGTTACCTCACACCAACTGCTCATTTCAGGTTGTTCCACAACATTTCTGTTGGAATAAAGCCAGGACTTATACTTGGCCATTACAAAACATTAACTTCATTCTTTTGAACCAGCTTGTGTGATTATGGGACGTTGTCTTGCTGAATACTTTAATTTCTCTTGAGATTTGGATAGCTGGATAGACATTCTGACATTTTCCTTTAGAATTCTCTGGTAGAAATCAGAATTCAGAATATATTCATCCACCAATAATGGCAAACCATCCTGACCCAGACTCAGCAAAACAGCCCCAAGCCGTAGTACTACCACCACCACGTTTCACTAATGGCATAAGGCTGAATTGACATGAGATGGCAGAACACTGGCTCACATGCTGAAATGCAGCGTTTCCCGTTTCTCCAACACATTTCATTTAAACCAGAAAAAAATTCTATTATTGTGTGTATATGTGCACATGATCCTTAGCAAAACTGCATTTGAGCTGCAGTGTTCTGTTAGTACAGCATCGCCTTTCTATTTGCAGCTCAAATTTGAAAAAAAGGTGAACATCCCCTTTACTGTAATCTCTATTAGATATGTTTCTAATATACAGGGTATAGCCAATTATAGCTCTCCAGTACAACTACATCGTTCCTTGTTAAGGGCCTGGATGAATGCAGTGCAGCCAGAGTGAGCCTGTTGTCGCCATGTATGGGGCTAATGCATGTTGATCACTGCACAGCTGTGTCTGACTGATACGATACCTCTTCCTCTTCTCCCACGCCATTCCTGTGCTCTTCCTTTCAGCGTTAATGAGCAGACCACATCAGCCAGGCAAATTCTCTCTCTCGCACTCTCTCTCTCTCTCTCCCTTTGTCTCTCTCCATCTGTCTGTCTCTGTCTCTCTCTCTCTCTTTCTCTCCCAAAGCTACATGTGCAAAGCCAATTAAACCTTTCCTCCAGCACTTTGAGAAACTTCCTTTCAAACCTCTGGAGAAAAAAATATAATTTCTAAAAATAACTTTCTCGATGTAACATCTCTGCCCACACAGCAGAAATCGCAGTGTTACGTTAACTCTTACAATGCTCGTTTATGACCAGGGAAAACACGAAGCCCGTAGCTGTACGAAACACCGTAGATGTTATTTATTCATTCTAACGTTTTTACCTCCTTTCACACAGTGAGGGTTTTGTTCAGGAGGTCCATTTGGCTTTGGAGATCGGTTTGGCTTTGACTTAATTAAATGGACTTTAAGTCTTTACAGTAAGAAGCTTAGTAAAAAGGGGTTAATTGTATCCTTGACTGTAAGTCCTGACAAGAAGAACAACACGTGTACAAAGCAGCTCAAAGCAGCTATTTTGTTTTCTTTTCATTAATAAAAAAATGAGCTTTAATAAAGGAATGACCAGCAGGCTGTTGCTTATTCTGTACAGTTGGTTTCTCTCTATATGTGTGTCTCTCTGTCTGTGTGTCTCTCTATGTGTGTGTCTCTCTCTCTATGTCTCTCTCTCTCTGTGTATGCTTCTATGTGTGTGTGTCTCTGTGTCTCTCTATGTGTGTGTGTCTCTCTTTATGTGTGTTTCTCTATTTGTGTCTCTCTCGATGTGTGTCTCTCCCTATGTGTGTCTCTCTCAAGTTGGCAATGGCATGGCAGGTCTAATTTAGCTCCTGTGTTTGAGTCAATAATCATTAGGATGAAAGATCCACTTACCAATACCAGAGATGCAGGTCACAGATCACCCCATTGACTTGGTCCTTGTGTGCAGGAAAGAGAGAGTGATTTATGGTACTGAAGTAAAGATGGGAGGAGATTATAACCATTCTGACCAATAGCCTCAGTTTTGGGTTCGATGTCATGGCAATGATAAGGAAGCTGGTGATAGATTAAACAGTCATTGTTATCACCTAGGAGAATAAATGTGGGATGGTGTTAACATAGGTCTTTAAAAGCAGTTCAGTCTCTGGTTATAGACATAGTTGTCACTGAATGTTGTGTGATTACCCTGTGTTGTTTGGATATCTTCATCACCTGAAATGTTTGTAGAAATTGATAAAGATGAAAGATGACTTTCTTTTCTTCTTCAATATAAAACTGAACCCATAGACCTGAACCTGAATCACCTCCTTCTTCTTCACAGTAATAGTATTGCTCCTAGCAACAAAAGCACTATAATTTACCACAGTTAAAAATCTGATCCCAATAGATCCCAGAAGTGTTTATGACAAGTGGGTCTTCTTCAGGTGTGTAATGCAGGACCACTGATGAGCACATCAAATCCCCAAAGCCATGCAGTAGTCCCCATGCAGTAATCCCCATGCAGTAATCCCCATGCAGTAATCCCCATGCAGTAATCCCCATGCAGTAGTCCCCATGCAGTAATCCCCATGCAGTAATCCCCATGCAGTAATCCCCATGCAGTAATCCCCATGCAGTAATCCCCATGCAGTAATCCCCATGCAGTAATCCCCATGCAGTAATCCCCATGCAGTAGTCCCCATGCAGTAATCCCCATGCAGTAGTCCCCATGCAGTAATCCCCATGCAGTAGTCCCCATGCAGTAATCCCCATGCAGTAATCCCCATGCAGTAGTCCCCATGCAGTAATCCCCATGCAGTAATCCCCATGCAGTAGTCCCCATGCAGTAATCCTTCACCCACAACACCCCAAAGCCATGCAGTAATCCTTCACCCCAAACACCCCAAAGTCATGCAGTAATCCTTCACCCACAACACCCCAAAGTCATCAGGATTTCATATTTAACAAGTCAATAAGCAATCAAACACTGAACCTTTACTGAAAACTTATAAATAGAGATGAATTGAAAGACTTATTTTAGAAGCAGTTAAAATAGCCTTTATACTGCCACTGGTGTTTCTGGCCAATTCATAGCAGCTGCATTCACTCTGTCTGAAAAAAGGAACTTAGCAGACTGCAGCGAAGGCGAACCACACCAGGTCTTGAATCCAGGTCTAGAGTCCAGGTCTAGAATCCAGGTCTAGAGTCCAGGTCTAGAGTCCAGGTCTAGAATCCAGGTCTAGAGTCCAGGTCTAGAGTCCAGGTCTAGAGTCCAGGTCTAGAGTCTAGGTCTTACAGGTGATAACCGTGTGTTCTGGCCATCTCTGTCACACACCCTCTTCACTGAGTTTAGACAAGCCAATGGATTTTGGATTTATCCAATTTCTTTTCATACTGGACAATTTTAAAAACTCACCCGAGTGCCTGAGCCTGTAGCTGTGTGGTGGGAATGTCATTGGGTTGGTGTTGGCAGGAATTCCACACATCATACATGTCAGAAGGTCTAGACTCACAGTACAGCATGATAGAAAAGGAACTGAAGATCAGACTGTTGTTTGTGTGTTGTTGTAATTTATTATAACAGCATTTTAGAATAAGTGCTGTCATTGAAGGATTATGTAAGTTGATGAAAACATAATTGTGATGGTATCTGCACCCATGACGTGGAGCGTAATTCTGTACCCATGATGTGGAGCATAATTCTAGAATATTCAGTAATTGTGAATGCTGTAGACCGTATGAAGGTCAATCCAGAACCATTGTTAATCAATCTCAAGAGCTGAATTTGTAGATTGTTTATAGCTGGTTCGTTTTGTGGGCTGTGAATTCGACTTTACCACACTGAGCACGTCTGATCCCAGGAGAATGTTTATAACAAATGGGGCCTCAAACGTTTGTGTATGTGTGTAATGCAAGACCTCTGCTGTGAGCGTGCATAAAATTCCCCAAACCATGCAATAATCTTTCACCTTCTCTAAAGCCATAGCATCGGGATTTGATTATAATAGTGAAGGGATGTCATAAGGCTTATCGGGGGGGGGGACAGACACCCAGAGAAAAAGACAGAGAAAGAGGACGACTGAAAGAGACTGTCATTCACATTCAGCCTAAAACGAAGAGTGAGACATCGAATCTGAGAGACAGAAAGGAAAAAGTAGTGATGGTTACAGAAAGGAACAAGCCGAATAAAAAAGTGGAGACAGGACAGGATTTTGTAGCCCTGGAGACTGTTGCTAAGTAGCAATGTCGGGGATGCAGAGAAGCCTACTGAAGGACAATAAAGAGGGGGAAAGGGGGAAAGACAGGATGCGATGACTGAATGGGAATGTGCAGAAAACCAGACTGAGGCTACGTCGGGAGGCAGGAGAAAAAGTCTGAGCAGAGCGTGCATGGGCTTCAGCCTAAACTTGAATGGCCGCTGCTATTTTTAGCTCGCTCTGTGCACGAGGGTCCCCTGGAGGATCAGAGGCATTCTGTGGTTTAATTATGAGAGCGGGGGGGGGGGGGTATGGGGGGGGGGGGGCGGGGGGTAGCAGGGCGCCGTACACCCTTCAATTAACATTTAAAGAGATTTCAGTTACAAACTGCAGATTATGGAGAAATGTGAATGATGTGTGTTTGACTACCTCTTTGTGCTTTAAAGTTATTTTTATAGATTATTCCCAAGGGAAGGAAAGATGGCTGGTGTGTATTATTGTGGAAAATAGATGATGGTGGATCAGAACAGAACATGCATCAGACAATTCCCAGTGCCATATTAAAACCTATTGCAAGGCATTAGCACTTAATTCAGGTGTTAATTCAAAAGCCAGGTTGTTGGCTTTGTAGTGGCACTACGTCTGTGCTGCAGGACAGGGTTTGATTAATGATGTTTTCGGTGATCCACAGGTTAGGGTTTGATTGATGTTTTCGGTGATCCATAGGTCATCCTGTGGAGGTTCGGGAGTGACTGGCAATGCTGGCTAGATAAAATCACATCTTGGAGTTATGTCTCTGTATGCAGGTCCTGCTGCTACCAAACAGCCACAGCATATAGTGCCTGTCTTAAATGATTTTAATTTAAGAACAGTTTACTTAAACTGTCTTCACAGCCCTAAAGATATCACTAAAATAAATGACCTGTGAGCACTGGGCTCTGTAATCAGCAGCTAAAAATGACATAGTTGGGTTGTATTAACCAATCAAGACTTGCATACAAGGAGTGGGTCTGAAGGGACAGTGGATGAGTTGGAACAGTGAAATTAATTACAGCCGGTTTAATCTCATGTGACCTGAACTGGTAATCCCTTAATCTGAATTTTTTAATTGGATTTCATAGTCTGAATTATCCAAATCAGAGCTCTAAAGATAAACTTGTGCACTTAATTATAAATATATTTCAGTACATCTAACTGGCCACTGTATTGTGTTTGACTGGAAGAACTGGAACACTTGGAAGAACACGTTAAAAGAGACGTGTACTTAGGTGGAGACGTGTACTTAGGTGGAGACGTGTACTTAGGTGGAGCCCTGTGGCGGAGCCCTCTCTCTGTGACAGCTGTAAACACTGTGAGGAATCACGAGTGAATGACGATCTATCAGCTGAACTGTTCCTGTGTTCTTACCGATTTATACCAGAGTATTTTTTCATGATGATGATGATGGTCATTGCCAAAAGCTTAAAGCTCTGCACAGATATATGTCATAGTCACAGAATCTCCCCCAGCCTGGAGACCTAAATGTAACATCCTCATCCTCACACACTTTCTGATTAAATACCTTGGAAATACGCTTAATATAATACTACAATCTACATAACACTGTTATGACACCTAGACCATTACATTTACATTTACATTTACGGCATTTCGCAGACGCTCTTATCCAGAGCGACTTACAAAAGTACTATGTGTCCATTATTATTATTATTTTGCCACGTTAAACTTCTGTAAGAACGCAATTCTTACATACAAGGGCTCCCCCTGCTGGTTGTTGATAGTTTAAGTGGGACCTGAGTACAAAAAAACGTAGTTTAGTTGCTGCAAAGTTTGCAGTAAATATTAAGCGAAATGTATTCTTCTGTTTGTTGAAGATATTGAAGAACCTCTGTCCGAAATGTCCTGTTTCTCTTGAAGCTCTGTGTACTTTACTTTATATTTCTAATATATCTCAATTTAATGATAGTTTTCCATGCATATCAAATAACATGTATATAAAAACACAATTCCGTGTGTATTCTATGTATATTCGTACTCAGAATAGATGTGTGGAGTATGGAAACACGCCTCGTTCAGGCGGACGGAGGACATTTCAGAGCTACAGACGCGATAAGCCACGTTAGCGCGGCTAGCTACCTGACGTCTGGAAGAGATGGTGTGAAAGTGAACCTGGGTACTCAAATGTGAACTGGGTTTTAGGTGGACACGATGTGCGAATCGTCGACTCATAGTGGCTGGAGGACATCCTAAAATGGACGTGTTTAATAAGCTGACCACCCTTTTCCAGCAGGCGCTGGAAACGGTAAGTTACGGGTCGGCTGGCGAGTCAACTTTGTTAAGTTTCGAGGCTCGCTGTTTATGTGTAAACCAGGTTAGCTGGTGGGATCGGGTTACTGGCCTGTTAACACACCGTGTAAACAGTCTGAAATGGTTTGAAAAGCGCAAAACCCCACCGAACTGCCTTATGAAAGCAACAGGAATGAAATGTCGCGAAATACTTTTTAAAAGACTACGTAGCATTAGCCAGCTGGATGGCTAGCTAGCGTGGCGGCTAGCGCGCAGTACAGGCAAATGTTGCTAAGCTGTTAAGACATCGAAAAGAAAGGGCGATGATACTGGAGATAACTAGTAACCCCCCCCCCCCCCAAAAAAAGGATCAGTTGCTTTCACAGTTTTCTTTTTTACTTCATATAGGAACTAAGTGAAATGTTGTATAACGTGACAACCATAAGATGTTTTTGTTTTGCTAGCTACTGTATGGGGAATACTGTACTATGCTAATCACTGTCAGGATCTGTAGTTTTGAGTTTTGAGTCTGAAGCCGCGACAGGCTCGACATTCCTGCAGGTCTGACCCAGGCGTGCAAGTCTGGACACTACAGCACGAGGAAGTGTTGGAATTCCCTTTGGGTTGCTCCCTTCGACAATCATCTGCACTGCAATAATACATCTGTCAAGTGCAAGTGATAAAGAACTGGCCTCACGAAGTGTGTAAACTATGCTTTCTTTTTGAACGACTTCGTTCCACTTCTTGTATCTTTTACTACTTCCGTTGCAGAGGGAGCCGTCCGTTAATCTGCTGGAGTCATTTGTTGATCACTGGAAAGGAATCACCAACTATTACATTGAAACTACAGGTATTACGTGTGAGATCGTGAGTGTTGAGATACCCAAATATAAATCCAAACTGGCATGTGTGTTAGTAGAAATAACTATATTTTGACCTACTGTACGTACTTCTTAAATGCCGGGCATATTAAGTTATCATTTGGTGCGGTATATTTCGTTGTTGTCTGCGTAACCCAGGTCTAAAATGCGTTGTTTTGGTTGTTGTGAACGCGCCCTGCGCTGTGTAGATGAGAGTCGGCCCGTGAAGCAGACGGATATCCCCTGGAGACTGAAGCAGATGCTGGATATCCTGGTTTACGAGGAGAGGAACCAGCAGGAGCAGGAGGAGACGGGACCCTGCCTGGAGTACCTGCTCCAGCACAAAGTACTGGAGACCCTCAGCACGCTGGGGAAGGCACAGGTAGCACGCACACGCTCACGCGCTCACACACACACACACACACACACACACACTACTGGTAGTTATACAGTGAGGTAGGTGTGTGCGTTTATCAGGATACGGGCCGGAAACACAGAGGTAGCACAAACACACAGGCGAATAAGCATAGAGTGTGTGTGTAGTGAAGGTACAGTTACTAAACATTTTGCATGTTTGCATCAGTAGCTGTTTTTCTTTAATTAATAAGCACCTAGGATATAAGACATTCTTGATGTGATTTGTGCTTCACATGCAAGGATTAGCATATGCCTTCAATATAGTAGCTGAGGACTGAATTACTTTCTGTCTGCATGGCCTTTATGTGATGACAGATACTGGAACTTTTTCATTGTATTCAATATGCCAGATGTATATGTGTCATATTGGTCAAAGATCTACAAAACCTTTATTTTTTTCTGCTCAGTATCCTCCTGGAATGATTCAGCAGGTGCTCATATTTTTCACTAAAGTCCTGACCCTGATTCAGAAGCCAGTCCTCCATATAATCAACGTCTATCGACCAGTACAGGTGAGACGCTGGCGCTCATATACGAACATAAAGAGTGCTTGTAGTATCAATGTTAGGAACAGCGTTGACAATGCCCAAGTCTTCGTCCATCTCCCTGCTACAGAAGCTGATCCGTCTGTGCGGCCTCCCCTACTCCCAGACACAAAAAGAAGAGGCTCAGTTTGTTTTTGCCGTTTGCTCCAGAGTGAGGAAAGACCCCTACATCCTTAACTACATCTTAGAGGTACGACGCGGCGCCGTGAATTTTAATGGCCGATGATTTGAACCAATCAGATTGGAGGTTTTTCATGAGTAAATGGTTATGACCTAACCGACGATGGCTGTGGAACAGGCTACCACGGAGGTGGAGCCTCAGAGCTCCGGCTCCGCGCCGGAGGGCCGAATAGAGGCGGAGGCCGGTGGGGCGTGTGCTCCGGAGACTTCTCCCCCTCAGAGCTCCGCCCAGCAGGGTATCATCCAGGTCCTCATCCACCTGACAAGAAGCCAGGTGAGCTCCTCCCTGTTGTTCCGACTCCGCTGTTTTTGGTTTTGGGGAGAACATTAGACAACAGATGCAGCAAGAGGAACAGGGCAGAGTGTTGTCGTCTTTGTTATTGTGGCCGAAATAATCACTATACTGCTGTTGTGTGTGTGTGTGTGTGTGTGTGTGTGTGTGTGTGTGTGTGTGTGTGTGTGTGTATCAGAGAAGGCGGGTGGCTCTGCGGGCGATGGAGAGTGTGCAGGTCCTGGCCAGTATCCCCCATGTGGAGGCAGCCAATCTGCTGGCCCAGAGAACTCCACTCTGTGTGCTGCTGGCACAACGACTGTGTGAACTCTACAGCTCCATCCCCAACACACTCCACCCAGAAGACCTGCAGAGCTACGCCCTCAAGCAGTGGAGGTGTGTGTGTGTGTGTGTGTGTGATAATTAGTTGCAATGTTTTGGTCTCGCTCATTCTCCCACACTGCTTGAAGCTCTGCTGACCAGTAGACAGCTCTGCTTGACCAGTAGACAGCTCTGCTTGACCAGTAGACAGCTCTGCTTGCCTTTGCGTGGCTTGTTGTGGTGGAGGCGGCGGTGTCGTGATACGTCAGCCTTCCCTTTGTGCAGGGCTGAGGCGACGGAGGTTGGTGTCGGGGAGAAGCCGCAGTTCCCTGGCCAGGAGCACATAGACCCTTTTTTCTCCTGGCTGGACTTCTGTGACCAGCTTCTTAACGAAGCCCCACAGGTAGCACACAAACGCCATCCAATCAGCTTTCACTCCAGGGTACTCCTAATACCATACCAGACACCTCACCTTATTAGCAGATTAGCTCTGAATGTCTCTTGCTCCCAGGCAACACTAATGCAAATCAAAAGCAACTATGCACAATTGAATGCAGCATAACAAATCCAGCAATTAGCAGTTTATACGGCCCATACATTACCATTGGACAGACACTCCTCCTCT
This sequence comes from Brachyhypopomus occidentalis, assembly GCA_020368025.1. Classification (NCBI taxonomy): domain Eukaryota; kingdom Metazoa; phylum Chordata; class Actinopteri; order Gymnotiformes; family Hypopomidae; genus Brachyhypopomus; species Brachyhypopomus occidentalis. The sequence continues at coordinate 1,831,084 of JAGXOD010000035.1, read as the reverse complement.
GCCTCTACCTGATGTATGTATGTGTGTGTGTGTGTGTGTGTGTGTTGTGTGCAGGTTTTTACTGTTCAACTTTCCGAGGCCCTTCACCAGTACTGGCTTACAAGACTCGTACAGCCTCAGCTGCTACAAGTGTGAGTCAGACTTGAGTCCTCACATCTCAGGACAGATATGCTTATATTTATATTATAAGGGAAAGAAAAAATGACTCAGGTTTAGAACCACATGGAATGAATGTTGCTCTGTATACACAGGTGTGTGTGTGTGCGTGCCGGGTATTCCTGTCTTCCAATCAACTGAACTTTTTTTTTTGTGTCCTGTGTGTTTGTGGCGGTGCAGGTCAGAGGTCAGCGTGCTGACCCACACTGCCCTGCTGTCGTGTTCCCTGCGCTTCGTCCAGTCTCTGTCGCTGCTGAACCAGATGGTGCTGTTTCTGCTGGGGAGCGACACACACCCAGAGCAGCGGGCCGATGCCCCCCCACACACACACCTGCTGCGCTACCACCTCATCGAGCACTGTGACCACATCTCAGACGAGGTGTGTGTTCTCATTATAGCGGTTATTATGGAAATGTGATGTTTAAGCTTTAAGTAATCCTTCTCATTCTTAGTCCATTGTAGAAGTAATGCCAAATTTTTGTATTTATATATTTATTTTTGAAATACATTTTTAATTTTTTTTTACAGATTAGCATCGCCACTTTACAGCTGTTTGAGGAGCTCCTGAAGAAACCCAATAAGAACATCCTGGCCAATCTTGTGCTGCGGAATCTGGAGGGCCGCTGTTATAGGCTACCAGGGGCAGGGGGCGGGGACGAAAGACCAGGAGCAGAGCCTGACGTTTTGGAGGAGTCCGAGTGAGGCGAAAGAACTACTAACACAACCTGTTTATATTATATTCACAGTCAAAGCCATTGCTCCTTCTGTCCCATAGTACATACTCTTCTGATCTCTCTCTCTCTCTCTCTCTCTCTCCCCCGCTCTCTCAGTGAGCTGGAGGAGGATCCCTTCTTCACAGGCATGTACACAGACGGTGTGTTTGGCGGCTCGGAGCCCCTGATGGTTCTCTCCGGTCAGCGGGGCGAGAGAAAGTCCAGCATGAACACACACATAGCGGAAACCGTCAACAGGTAAAAACATCACCGTGTTTTCCATGTTTAGGTGATGGGTTGAGGGCAGGTGGGAGGAGATTCTGTGAGCTCATGTTTTGGTGACATATTGCTGCGGGTGTATTAATATTTCAGCTGGGTTTCGTGTTGCTGTCTTCCTCTGTCAGTTTTCTCTGTTTAGTTCCTCAAGAGGCTAAAACGTCTCACCTCGTGCAGGGAGCAGGATATGACACGTACGTCCATGACGCTCTTAAATCGGTAAGAGGAAACCCGCTGAAGCCCGTCATCCAGTCCCTTGGTACCGAGCGGTGCCGACGGCAGCCCTGCAGTGGTGTATGACCGTATTAGGGAGACGCAAATTGAAATGCTTCCGTGTCACAAAAGATGCAAAGCTGCTACAAATAGATAAGCTAAAGCCCCAGCAGTTATCAGACTGGCCCAGGGCCACTTACAGCGGACGTTTTCAAACATGGCAGATAAAGTAACAGTTGCAATTATTCTCTCTCTCTCTCTTTCCCTTCTCTCTCTCTCTCTCTCTCTCTTTCCCTCTCTCCCTCTCTCTGTAGTTGAAAGAGTGCTCAGCTCTGTCTGTGGAGTGGGGCTGGCCGGACACTCCCAAACACACCGATGCCCACTGCTCTGCTACAGACTTCTACGAAGGTCACTTCCTGAAAGTGCTGTTTGACCGGATAGCACGCATCCTCGAGCAGGTGCACCAAGCTCTCCACCTTTATGTGTCGCTCTTAAAACGGGCCTGGGTTTGGATTCAGACCCTCACACTGTACCTCTGTCCCTCTCCACCTCTCCCCCTCTCCCCTCACCTCCTCTTCCTGTCTGCGTGTGCGGCAGCCGTACGTCCTGAACCTGCAGGTGACGTCTGTGGTGTCCCGGCTGGCTGCCTTCTCCCACCCCCACCTGCACGAGTACCTGCTGGACCCCTACATCAGCCTGAGCCCCGGGACACGCTCCCTCTTCTCCACCCTAGTCAGGGTGAGCACTCACACGGGCCCCGCCCACAAGCTGGCTCCGCCTCCTGTGGGCAAGGTGTTGTGCTTAAATCTTGCCGTGCTGAGGAAAGAAGGTTCGAAACCACATGACTGAAGTGAGAGAGACGCACAACAGTGAGAGTGCATTAGGAAAAGATAAATTAGGGCCCCTGATAAATGCATCACCTTGTAGAAATTGCATAACATTACCAGAAATAAAGGAATTGGGTGTTGAATTGTTTTCTAATGGCCCATCCTGCAGAAGCTCATGTTTCTTTTCTAACTCTCTCTTTAGATTACAGGAAAACCTTTGTGTGTGTGTGAATTAATCTTTTTCTCTCCCTCACTGTATGCGATGGGGAAACCTTATCGGTGTGTGTGCGTGTGTCAATCTCTTTCTCTCCCTGGCTGTAGATGATAGAGGAACTGTGTGTGTTAGTTAGTTACTCTCAACCTTCTCCCTGGCTGTAGGTGATGGGGGAACTGTGTGTGTGTGTGTGTGTGTGTGTTTAGTTACTCTCAACCTTCTCCCTGGCTGTAGGTGATGGGGGAACTGTGTGTGTGTGTGTTAGTTAGTTACTCTCAACCTTCTCCCTGGCTGTAGGTGATGGGGGAACTGTGTGTGTGTGTGTGTTAGTTACTCTCTGCCTTCTCCCTGGCTGTAGGTGATGGGGGAACTGATGCAGCGCGTACAACACATACCCACCTTCACCCACAGACTGGTGGCCGTGAGGAAGTTGCTGATGGGCCTTGATGAGGAGACCATGTAAGACTCTCCACCGCTCGGCATCTTAGTGATGCATATAGAGAAACGACACACTAACCACACTGATAAGGGACTGGACACGGTAAAACAGTATACCATGTGTAACATTAGTGAATGTGGTGTGTGTGTGTGTGTGTGTGTGCAGGACGGACCACGGCAGCCTGTTGAAGGGCGTGATCGTGCTGGAGGAGTTCTGTAAGGAGCTGGCTGCTGTCGCCTTCGTGAAGCTGCCCTTGGGTGATCAGGAACATCTCGTGGGCTTCAACCCTTAAGTCTCCGAGCTTCAGGGCTGCGTCTGAAGGACAATATCTGCAAGGCCGGATCTTCATGTCTCATCAGGTTGCTCAGGTTGAGGTGGAGATGGAGCTGTTGGCAGTGTGCAATACATTGGCATGTGTCACTTTAGGCAAATGTAACAGGTACTGAAAACTTATCATTGGCTCAGAGCTGGTCACATGCTTCATGTAGGAGGGGCTTCAGCCTTTGACCAGACTGTTTTGGTAAAAGGTGGTTTCGGGCTGTTGATAACCATAAGACATACACCACTGCTGTTAGGTTAAAAAGAATTTCAGTACCTTTAACAATTGCACAGACTTTTAATTTGAAATATAATGTTTTCTAGCTTCCTGTGAGAAAAGGGTTTTAAGAGTACAAGGGACGCGTGCAGTAGCTTCACCCGTGTGCAGTAGCGGGTCAGGGGAATGTCATGGATACCTGTCTACACAAAGCTGCTTGTTCTCCATGGCTGCACAGATTGTTAGCATGACCGTCTCATCAAATCATGATTTTTCAAGCTCTCAAATCACCGCGCAAGTCAAAAGAAATTCAATTCAGATTCTGGAGGGTCACAGCACTCCACAGTATAGTGTTTGTAGCAGGACTGTATGAGCTCCGCGGTAGAGGGAAGTTTAGAGAGATGTATTTAATGTGCTGGACACCAGCAATGAGTGGTACAGTGCAGTGGTACGGACATGGCCAAGCTGTGTGGGTCTCTGGTCCACCAGGACTGTCTCGGGCTCCGTTAACTAGGGGTGTCCAGCTCCAGTTCCTGGGGGCCTGACGACCTGCACAGTTCATCTCCCACACTGATCTGACACACCTGATCCACTCCATCAGGGTCTTCAGGAGCATCTGTGTGTTAATTGAGTTGTGTGGATAACTGATCCTGAGCCATTGCACAATTCTTGTTTCACTGAGCATTTTGTACTAAGTAACCTTGACTTGTTTTGATAAAACCACTGAGCAGACAGATCAGTGGAGCCGGTGGAGTCATAGTGACTTCAGTACATCAGTAATAACATGATGGAGTAGTAGGTGATTTCGAGACACCACTATTAACCAAGATGCAATTTTAAAAATGAACATATGACTTGCTTGGGGAAACTGGAAGGGTTTCTATCCTTCACACTTGCATCATTGGGGTGTGTAAAATAAGCATGTAAAGAGATTTTTATCTATTCTCTATCACCTTTCTTACAAGTGATACTTTCTATATAGATATTAATGTGTTTATTTTTAATTACACAATGTTGTATAACTGAACCAAAAAGCAAGGGGTGTGCAAACCTGTTGTGTGCGTGTGTAGGTTTGACTTCTCTATTTAATCATCACTTTTCTCAGTTAGATGTGTTTTCTATGGAGAAGTGAATGGCAGAAATTGAATATCTTAATCCTGGACAGCATACCTACAACCACAGGACTCAACGCATTACATTAAACACCCAGTGAGGTTCATGGGAATCGTCTCAGTCACTTAATCCAGATGGACAGCAGTGTTCTGACCTTCTGAGCAAATGAACATCTATGAAGGGGGAAATAAGGTCCATGATCAAATGGTCAAACACTACAAGGTTTTATTATAAGATTCATTCTCGAAGACATTTCCTTCTCTGTAAACAAAATGACCTGCTTTTCTGTAATCAGTAAATCAATACTTTAATTTTCTTTTTGGGTTAATGCTATAAACATGATCTGTATAAACTGATCCTTTTGAGTTCACCAGAGCTTTATTATTTATTATTGTGTTCACTTTAACCTCTGTGGGTCTTCTCTCAGTAAAGTCTGTGTTGTGCCTTATTTAATAAAACACAGCACGTCTCTTTTGTGTACTTATTTTCACATTAACTTCCCAAAATATATAGATGCTACTCTACATGCCATGCTGTATACATATGTGTGTCTGTTTACCTGTTCAGGAGTCCAGATTTCACTCCACATTTAACCACTGTGTACAACAGTTATGTATTGGACCAGCAGCCAAACCTGTTCTGTGGAATTTTTAAATAATCTTGTTAAATTAAATTCTAAGAATTATTTTATTAAAACTAAACATCCTGTTTGGCAACATCAATAAAGTTGGTTGAAGTGCAATTATATAGACTGGGCCCAACAGCTTTGGAGAGCATTTCAGCTTGAAGCTTCTTACACTACTCAGTGTAAAGTACCTTAGTGCATATTAAATGAGACCTCAGATCAGTACAGGCTGTGCACAGGCAAGAGTGACCTATCTTTGATCCTCTGAAGTATCTTTGTCCTCAGGCTTTGATTGGTCACTTCGTGCCATCTGTAACTCTCACTCTCCAATGGCGGTGGACTGCTGAGATCAGTACCCGGCTCCTCCTCTTCCTCCTCCTCCTCCTCCTCCTCCAAATGTTCCAGCGTCGCAAGCGTGTTGAAGCAGATCCCATCCGTCTTGCCAGGGACTCTCCCGCAGTGCTGCACACCCAGCACCCCACGGATGTTAGCGGTTAGCGTCAGGCAGGAGGAGGGCATGCACTCCTGAAGGAGTCTGTGTCCTGCCCACGTGACCGTGTGCGTTTTTGCTGTGATCACTATGGGAAGACGGGGGCGTGTCCCTGTCTCACGGTCGCTCAGCAGCAGCCACAGACGCTCCTCGTCACCGTCTCCTTGGCTGGCACCGGAAGACTGGAAGGTTAATAGCAGCCTTTGGCAGACCACGTGGCAGGGCAGGTTGATTGGGAGGGATACAGGGAACCAAGGCTTCTGACGATATTTTATGCCAGCGTCTATAAGCGCAAGGATGTCAGGGCTCCGGAGAGGAAGAGGACTCTTTCTGTCCCACCACAGAGCCTGAAGTGACTCAGAGTCTGCCTCAGCAGTTGTCTTTAGACTACCCCCTGGTGGAAGGAAGGAGGAAGGATCGGTTAATGGACTTAATGAACCAGTGCAACCCAACTTGGTCTTCTGGGACCCCCACAGGGACCACACTTCTGTCTCCACTACAACAAACTAAGTGGAAATATACTTTAAAACAAAGATGATTTATTACAGCAGAAACAGTTAAAATTAATTTGAAGAAAGGTATTACAGAAATAAAAGATTAAAATAAATATGGTTTATTACAATACATAAAGTGCATTAAAACCAAAGCTATAGAACAGCAGTGCAAAACTGTCCCTGAGAACTAAAAACCGGGACTAACAAAACTAAATTAAATGGTTCTTTAATCTCAATGTTGAGATGTCTGATGTCAGGGCCCTTCTGAGATTCAAAAAGGATCCCAACAAAGATTTTATTCAGCATTCAGACTAAAGTCTAAAATATTTTTACAGGGTTTGCAGTTGTTTGTTTAGTAAAATGCTTCAGATTCAACAAAGATTATACTGTGTGGATGTCTGAGAGGTCAGTAGTATATAACTCTAAAGTCAACACATACTAAACCATTTAAAACTACCTTGACATGTCATGCTTAAATCAAGGTTAATTTTATATTAATAACTATCTCTTCATGTTGGTGTGTTGACTGAGTGGTCAGCTCATACTGAATAACATGATAATACGATGCCACCAGTTCTGACCTGTCACTTCGGCGAGGAAGGTGAATCGGATCCACTGTGGTCCACGTTCCTGCACAAGCAGCATGGTGATTGGCTGACAGTCTACTCCCGCCTCTTCTCTGACTTCTCTCTGTAGAGCCTCGGTAATGCTCTCTCCTTCCTCCATACGCCCTGCAGGGAGGTACCAGCGACCATAACACTCCTTCTTCACCTCCTGCACCATCAGCACCTCCTCCTACAGTACACGCACACGCACACACACACACAGGGGTAAGATACAGCTGTGAGAAAACATATGTCTACACTTTGCATGGGTGAATGGCTCTTAAAATGTGCTACAATGATCCTTATCTAAGCCAAAACAATTTCAGTTGTCAGGTGTGAGCTGTGTTTCAGCTCCAAGTGCTTTTGAATAAGACATTACACTGGGCAGCCAGTCTGCACACAGCCCATTAATCTTATACCTGTCTTAAACACCTGTCTTAAACAGGTAATAGATTAAAGAAACACTTTATGATAGGCTACAGAATGTAGCAACTTGAATCAAACTTCTATCAAATCAAAATCTGACAGATATAATCAAATACATTTAGAAAGTCATTAAGTCAATCATCAAGTCTCATTAATGTACACCTGCACCCTGCGCCAAACTGAAGAGGTTCCCAGAAGCTTTAACGATTTCTTCTTGGACGACATCAGCAGAAGTCGCCAATATGCGTTACAAGGCTTTTAAAAAGGTTCAAAGAAAGACTTACTTTGCGATCACTAGTTGTCATGATCAAGTATTTATGTAACTAATGTGTATTCGACGTGTGAGGTGGCGTTTATACCCTCAGAACCGGAGATCTTTGCTTGCTCCTCCATTAGACCTGAAACTGGACAGCAGGAGAACCAAAACTCCTAACCCAAGTCAACATGAGATTCTCTAGCAGCGCTGTTAGGCAGAATTTCTGGACGCATTGGGCCGAATAATCCAAGATAGGCAACGTTAGCGAAGTTTTTCAAAACCCGGATAACGAAGTACATGTCAACACCGCATCAAATGGCGAACGAAAACAATTCGCCATAACTTTACAGCTATCTGATAACACCGCGGACATGACGCGTTCGTGGCGAGTGCTGAACGTGGAAACGCTGCGAGGCCACACAACCTCACTTACCTTTGAGTTGAAGATAACCGCACTTACAACGTAGCATGCGGTTTTCCTCAGGGCGACGGCCTTCGCCCGTTCAGAGAACGAATCAAATCCGGTAACATCTAGTCCCTCTCCGTTCAGAATCATCCTCACGTCTTCCTCCAAGTCTTCGGACATCGAGTCCATTCTGGTTATAGCAGAGGCGATAACTTGGTCTACAGTCACTGTAGACTCCTGTCCCACCACAAAATAAATATACTAAAACAAAAGATACTATCTGCTCAGGATAATTGCGTTCTGGCACAAGGCAAGTAGCAGTGTGGGCATTTTACACAGCTATTGGCCGACAGAGTAAGGGATCTACTGACAGTTACCTACTGACTTTAAACAACTCAGAATTGTTTATTTTCCATTTGATATCCTGCATAGATAGCTAGCTACATCGTTTATCACGTATGGTGTTAATATTAATTATGAATAACTATATTTTTTCCAAACAGCAAACTATTGTCAATGTTAGGAATACAATCAAATATAATTTGGAATTTTTTGACTACCCCTCTTCACTGCAACCAAATAATGCAACTGTAACTGGCGAAATAGCCTAAATGTTAGATGCTACTTATTGTAGTCGTTTTCCTGTGGCGACGAAATGTACATTATAACTGTTATATAATAAATTGGTAGAAATTGTATTCACGTTCGTCAGTGGATTTACAATGAATAATCTAGAGTAATCAAGAGAGCTGCGCGCGGACTGCGTTCTAGAATGGGTTGGGTTAAACATGCAAACACCATCATTGACGCATGCGCGGTTTCGTCGTCTGATGTCAGGCTTCATTGGAAATGCACGTCCAACGCTTATGACTAAAAAGGTTTCTGTTGGGACAAGCTAAACGGATCCACAATTTGTGAGATTATTTCATCACAAAGTCGCCTTTGCGGATGTGCGTAGGCGTCACTAAGTTAGCAACCGCGCAAGGTCAAACTGAGTCAAAAAATGACCAGGTAGCTTCAGCTGTTCCCTGTTTTTTCGCTCCGGTAATAACATTATGTGGATTGGGCTTTTCGCCATTTACTGGAAGGCGACGCCTGGATTAAGAAGAGACACCAGAAGTGACTGTTAAAACCCTTCGCCGAGTTCCTTGGAAGAGTTTAAAAACATGTCTTACAAATTGCATTCTCGTTGTTTCCAAACAATCCAGCTCCTGTTTCTGCTGTTCGCACTCTTTGACTGTACTGGAGGTAAGTGAAAACAGGCAGACTGCTGTAGCGGGCGCAAGTTTACAATACTTGGCTACGACGGACGCCAAGTGGGACATAAGTTTGATAAAATTCCCTCCCGCCAAAACACTGCTCTGAAAATTGCCAACAACAAAATATCCGAAAACAACAGTCTGTGATTTGCTTCTTTATATGTCAAATCCTGTAAAGTTGTGTTCCCAAGAGTAATAAAATAAAAATCGGGTGAATTTTGATAGGCCTTATGATGGCAATATGTTATGTATGCTTAGAGTCGAAGAGGTAGCCATTAACGTATCAAGGCACATCTAAAAGTTGTACTAAAATTATATGTACATAGTGGATTTACCGCTAAACTCTGATTGTTTACTCGGCCTATATTGAAGATGTTGTTTGAACTGTAAGTGAGCAATTTATACGGCTAGTACACCGTTTGAGTAGTGTTAGTTTAAGAAGCTTACAGTGTCCTATAAAAGGTTATTTGGGTTAATGCAGACTGTCGCCACCATGAGATGTCACTCCAGACTCGGAAAAACTCTTTTGGATCAAACTTTGCGCATATGATGTGATGTGCATGTAAGATCAGTTCGGCATAACATTTCAGCTTACACCTTATTGGCGTTGTAATACTTACAACGCTTACAACATAGCATGCACAGTATTATCACAGTACACACTCTCATCTGCACTGCTTTTCTGAGGACACCCCCTGAAAAAATTGCTCATAATGGACACTAGTGTTTTTGAAATAGCACACAGCACATATTTTATGAAATTTAGATTAGCACCCCAAATGATTGGTTATCTCTGCGTCATCATAGAGCTGAATTTGGAGTGTTTCAGAAGGAATTCTGAAGTATGGACAAGGTGTCAAATGAGACTCATCACTGCAGTTACACTGTGGTGCTGTTTCTATCTGTATTCGGGTACCACTGAATTTAAACTTGTTGATTATTGGTGTATATTGACCCGTCTGGTGCCAAAATGTGCTTCGTTTGATCCTGTAATCTCTCTGTTCTATGGCGAAGAAATGTTTCTTTTGGCTAAACAAGGTTAAATTTGTCTGAGAAGTGACATCCAGGTAACATGCATTAAATAGCAAAAGCAAAATACAGAATGCTGGGTCAGGGAATGCTGGGATACCCATCACCTGCACCAGGTGAATGTTATCTGCTCCCATCAGATTGATCCACTCACTGGTCTCTCTGCCTTCTTCCTCATGCTGGCCAGAAATAATCTCACCATCACGGCTTCACTAGTGCTGCCAACAACCTCGTCGTCTGTCCTTTAGTTTTTCATGGATATTGTCTTGATTCCAAAAACCCACAGGGAAAGGCTGGATTTAAAAATGTTGTTTAACGATGGGCGTTTACAACACTGGCAGCAGTCGCTCTTACGAACATTTCGAGAGGCTACAGAGAGCAAACGTAAATACCGTAATGTAAACGGGAATACTTTACAGTTAATGTAAACTTTACAGTTAGCTGCTGTTCTTTTGACAGAGAAAAAATGCTGCTATGCCATACGCCGTTAGTCACAAGTCCTCCTCCTCTGCCATCTGCTTGGACTCCGCAGTGATGAGGTGTTGTTCACGGTGGTCTGTTCTAGAGTCACCTTTTCAGAACTGGATGGGTGACTAAATGATTTGTGGCTGTGATATGTTTTTACCCCTAAAATAAGCTCTAAAATGACTTTTGGGATAAAGTCCCCTACACAACTGCTACATGGTTCCATTTAATTTCCAAGATAACTTCATTTGGAAGAACTATGTAACTAATTCAACAGTTGAGAGTGAGGATTGTTTATATAAATACCTCCAATGTCTGTTCACCAGGTTAGAGAGACACTGACAATCTTCTCGTTTTGATTTCATCAAATATCTCCTGTTTGTTTGTTTATCGAGCGGAGCCCTCAAGCCGCCATCTCTGGGCTCAAACGTAGGCTGCACAAAGGAAAAGGAAATTGCATTTATTCTATACAGATGTGAACCCCCAAAATGGAGAAAAACAAACTACATCTGATTCCAACAATAGTTTGTAATTAGATTGTAATTAGAGAGGGGGAGAAGCACATTATGGACAATGTCAGAATGGAGTCGAACCTTGTACACTGCAGTAGATGAGAGTGGAATGTGTAAATCGAGAACACTTGTAACCTGTTGACGTTACTGATGCGTATGTCCTTGTCAGTCAGTAACGTCTTGAAATTGTGCATTCTGTTTCAGAAATGTCCAAATCTGTTGGTCTTCCATTAATGTTCTGCCATGGTTTTAAATTTCAGTGTTCTGCACTGTGGACAAGGCAGGATTTTTCTGAGTCTTTAAAGACTGACTTTAAAAGATTCACAATTTACATTTACAAAATGACATTTTATGTCCTGTAAACATGGATATTAGAGAATTAAAATGTAATGTGATGTAACACACCCAGACATGATGTATACACACGCGAGATATATTTTTGTATAAACTGTACCACCAAAGTTTTGCATTTCTATAGAGAAGTTCCTCTTTTACCAAGACCAATATAGTATGTTGCTATTGCTGATCCCAGTACCTCAGAAGGTCTCTGCTTCTTACAGTAGATGTGATGATGCAAGTTGTTGGTTTGTTCCTCTTTAAATTCCTGCTTTGCTTATTTTATCCATGGTCTCACTACGTGACAAGACTCTCAGATGACTATATTTAGCTCGAAAGTCACCCTGAACATAACCGTTTACATAAACTCAGCATACGGCAGGCTTGCGCAATATATCAGTTATGGATCGATATTGCAGTATCGGCCAGTGCAAAACTCGTATTGACGTATTGTGTCGCCCTACCAGCGAACAGAGAAGAAAACGTCTTGTGACACGTTTAATTTAACCCGTGATTAATGTAGGCCTTCAGGAGCACTAAAGCCAGCTTTGTTAGGTTAGGCCTGAAAGATTGCTCTCCAGCAAGATCAGGCACCTCTGCTACAGAAGTTGAGAAATTGATCTACACCTTTAATAAATCCTCTAGTGCTGTATGAATGCGCGCTAATCCCATCCTGTTGTGATGGACTTCAGGGATAAAGGCTCTTTTGTGGACGGCGGTATGGAACATTAGTCTGAATTTTTTTTTTTTTTTTGAATTGGAAAACTGAGGTTTTAAGGCAGCTGACATGAGGAGCGCTGTGTCCCCCTGCGCGAGAGGAGGAGTGTGTCCCTGCGCACCTTGTATTGGTGTTGGTGGGGCAGTGTGTGTTTTCCTGTGGTCCTTCCTGGCTTTTCTGTGACGCTGACAGGGGCATAAGGCCCTGGGTTGTAGGGCATATAGGGAAGACAATGTTATCTGTTTGATGCAGAGGGGTCATGTCATCTGCTGTGTGTGTGTGTGTGTGTGTGTGTTTCCTCATTATAAAAGTAGCCCAGGCCAGCTCATCTACTTTGCTGACAAGTGCTTCTGTTACAACAGGGAGGAAGCAGCAGTTGATAACACTATTAGATCTGACTGAAATGTTTAAGTATCTGATTTACTCAGACTACACCTTAAACAATATACTTAATATATTATTAGCATACTTAATACTGCGACCCAGTGCTGGAGTGTGTGCTGTGAGTACACAGAATGCATGGTGTTCAGCATCAGAAGCAGGAAGCTGAGTTTGGAGAGCCCCCCCCCCCACACACACACACACACACAGTGAGTCAGGCTCCTTTGAGGTGTTCTGCAGGTTTCCGGTTGTTCGATGGTCGATCTGCATCTTCTGATTTCAGCGGAGAAGCATACTGTCCCCCTCCCCCCAACCTCAGACCTGACCATGGTTGTCATGGTTGCCATGTTGTTGATGTAAAATCACAGACTGGTACAACGGATCATATGGATTCTAAAAGCCTGTTTTCTGCAGATAAGAAAATCTGTAGATTCCTTTTTCTCTCTGCTGACAATAGGGGGCGCTGTGACAGCCGTGTGTGTGTGTGTGTCTCTCTCTCTCTCTCTCTCTCTCTCTGCAGGTTTTGCCTCCCAGAGCTCGCAGTTCAGGTCTTATGAAGTGAGCGTTCCCAAACGCATCAGCAGGCACAGGAGAGAGCAGGACGGACCCGCCTCCCCCAAGGTCAGGAGTCGCCAAACACACGCGCACGCACGATGAATCATAAACACACACACACATTCTCACTTCACGAACTACACCTGGCATCCGTGTAATAAGGCAAAGTTCTGTGCCAAAAACCTCAGAGTCAGAGTAGCTATTTCAGTGCTGACACACATTTACTACTCTTTAACGTTTACCTGTCTGACACACATTTACTACTCTTTAACGTTTACCTGTCTGACACACATTTACTACTCTTTAACGTTTACCTGTCTGACACACATTTAACGTTTACCTGTCTGACACACATTTACTACTCTTTAACGTTTACCTGTCTGACACACATTTACTACTCTTTAACGTTTACCTGTCTGACACACATTTAACGTTTACCTGTCTGACACACATTTACTACTCTTTAACATTTACCTGTCTGACACACATTTACTACTTGGCCACATCTGTCGGCTCGACTGGTCTGCTGCAGGTTCACCTCCCTCTCGTGCTCTTCCTGCTCTCCTCCCCTCTCCATCACTCCTGACTCATCACACACTTCCTCCCTCCCCCCCCTCTGTCAGTGGTGCGTCCAAGATAATGCCACAGGAAACATCCGTCCGCATGGTTAATGAAGTCCACCTGTGCCAGGACTGGGATGGTGTGGGCACCTCACACTGTGCAGCCCAGTCCACACACACACACACACACACACAATCATGTCCGGTCCTATTGGCTCCTGCTTCTGAAGCTCCGTCTCTGTGTCCATCTGTCTTGTACTCGTTTTGGACGTATGCACAACTAAATCTGTATTCTCTGTATTTCGCAGCAGGAGTAAGTTTGAAAGCAGAGACCTTATTAGCTTCGTCTCACCACCCCAAAAAAGACAAGCGACAACAAGCGTAAACATGTCAAGCCATCGCTAATTTAGACGATGGAATGGGGCTCCTTAAGAGTGTATGTGGCAGGAAGTGAACAGTCATTTGGTAGACTGGATGAATTTGCTCAGGTGACCTGTAAACACACGGACTGACTGTGTGTGTGTGTGTGTGTGTGTGTGTCTGTGTGTTCTTTATATTTTTATAGGTGTCATATGTGATCCCAGCTCTGGGGAAAGACCATGTTGTCATCCTTGAGAAGAATGAGTGAGTTTTTCCCTCTTTATAAACACACACACGCACACACATCTTTAAACACAGTGACTTGTAATTAGACATGCTAAGCAGTGAGACAACTGGCGTTCTGCTTTGAGATGAGTGGGAGTTTTGCTTTAGTGCTACGGCGTCGGACTGTTCAAAGGACGTTACACTAGTGGAGGGAGGGAGGGGTGGGGGCTTGGGAAGGTGGGGAGGAGAAGGAATGTGCCTAGAATGTGCCTTTTTTATTTCACAGCTAGACCGTGCAGAGTTATTCTGATTGGCGTTGATTACGGTGGCATTGCTAACCACACCTGCTGATCATGTGATCAGTCTAACCCAACCTCTTTTTTGGAATTGTGCTGATCTGCATTAGTGCTTTGACCCCTTGGCCATGAAGACAGCAAGCAACATATCTGCCACGCCCACACGTATTACTGTGCTTGCCCTGTGTCCAAAAATACCCCCCCCCCCAGTCCCAGTCACACGTCTGCCCTCACGAAACGCACACAAGGAACCGCACGCCTGCATCGAGTGGGACGGTCCGGTTAGTGTTGAGCATGACCAGCGGTGTTGAGGTACAGCACTCTTAAAGCATGCCTGCCTCTGAGCACCAGCGCGTCAACATGGCCGCCTTCATCACGGGTCCATTAGCCTCGTCTCAGGCAGCTTTATGAGACGCTGGGCAGAGTCCAGATCAGCAGTTGGACTTTATCTCCCTAAGCTGAGTCTAAGAAAAGCGTCTGTTCACTTCAGTCTCGGGCGAGTTAATAGATAAAATCTTCTAAATCTCAATCAGTTGTACAGCTACATTATGACAGTGTGTGTGCAGGCTAATGTACAATATTTTTTTTTAACAGTGCAGTAGTGTGATCTTTAGGAAAGCTGTGTGTGTGTGCGTGTGCGTGCCATATGTGTGACTTTTTTTGGATTTATGTTCTCACTCAAGCGGTTGTGTATTGCGCCCGTGTTTTAATAAGATCTGTCTGGGTGGCAGACAAATAAATCACATTTTCTGTGTCAGAGTTCATGGTGACTTCAGTGTCAGTTTCATGTTTTGTTGTGATTTGTTGTGAGTGTTGATCACTGTTGAAGGGAGGAAAGTGTGTGTGTGTGTCTGTCTCACATTGTGTGCACCACTTTAATTCCTTACAGCTGCTTCAGCACTAGGGATCCTTAACTCTCTTACTCATACACACACCCATCTTTCATACACACACACACCGTACGAACCCAGAGTGACTCGCTGGCCTGAAGACCAGCCCTGTTCAAACAGCACAGGGTGGTGCTGTTCTTGTGCGGTTCTTGGAGCTGGTCTGCTGTGGACCTGTCCTGGACTTAACTTCTCCTTGTCCTGCTCGCTCTCTCCTCCCATCTCTCCTCTCCCCCCACCCCAACCCCTCTCTCTTGCTCTCTCTCTCTCCCTCCATCTCCGTCTCACATAGTTTTACAGTGATTTATCTCTCAACATTCTAAGCTTTCGACTAAGATCTTACTGTTCTTATTCCACAAAGGCTCCTTTTCTTTCCCAACTACCAATCCTTCACCTGACCAATCACAATGCTCCTCTGTGTTAGCACGCCATGCAGTGGGGAAACGCGTCTGCGTTAGGCCAACTGTAACGTGAGATTCGGGATAAAATCATTTATTGTTTGTTTCCATGTGAATGTTTTACAGGGAGTCGCTGTCGACGCGGTTTAATGTTCGTGGTTGTGTGTGTTCTGACAGGCTCCTCCTCCCAGACGATTTCACTGTGTATTCCTACACCGAGGACGGCTCGCTGATCACAGAAAGGCCCAACATGAAGGTGAGCGAAGCCCTGCCCCCTCCTTATCTGAAGCCCCGCCCCCTCCCCTGACCCCAAACCTGAGACTTTACTCTGTGTGGTGGGGGATTGAGCAGTCACGTTCACCTCTCTCCAGCGCCGCAGATAAATAATCCTCCTTTTTCAACGCTGACCCCTGTCAGTCTGTCTGAGGTGATGCATGTTTGCAGAGATGGTGTATCCGTCACTGGCAGCAAAACATCACTGCGCTCTGTGCTCTAAGGCCTAGTGTCTAGACTCTAGACCAGATCATCACTGTTTGCAGAGATGGTGTATCCGTCACTGGCAGCAAAACATCACTGCGCTCTGTGCTCTAAGGCCTAGTGTCTAGACTCTAGACCAGATCATCACTGCGCCCTGTGCTCTAAGGCCTCTAGTGTCTAGACTCTAGACCAGATCATCACTGCGCTCTGTGCTCTAAGGCCTCTAGTGTCTAGACTCTAGACCAGATCATCACTGCGCCCTGTGCTCTAAGGCCTCTAGTGTCTAGACTCTAGACCAGATCATCACTGCGCTCTGTGCTCTAAGGCCTCTAGTGTCTCTCTAAGGCCTCTAGTGTGTCTAGACTCTAGACCAGATCATCACTGCGCCCTGTGCTCTAAGGCCTCTAGTGTCTAGACTCTAGACCAGATCATCACTCACCTCTAGTGTCTAGACTCTGTGCTCTAAGGCCTCTAGTGTCTAGACTCTAGACCAGATCATCACTGCGCCCTGTGCTCTAAGGCCTCTAGTGTCTAGACTCTAGACCAGATCATCACTGCGCCCTGTGCTCTAAGGCCTCTAGTGTCTAGACTCTAGACCAGATCATCACTGGGAATTAATGTCACAGCGATCCAGGGAGAGAGTGTGGAGGAAACATGGTCTAACTCTGTTAGATGATCGTGTGTGTGTTAGAGGCCCATTGGATAGGGAACTAAAGGGCAGATGGATGGTTGAGTGTGAGCAGTGAGAGGGGGTGTGTCTGCTGGCACGCTGGTGTCATGAGATATGATCCACCCAAACGCTGTTGTTTTTACTTTGTGCAGTCCACATTTCTCCTAATTGGGAAGTGAAAATCGTATCTTTAGCAATAAGCAGAGCTGTGGTCCTGTGGCTTTCGCAAGAGGCTGCTGGGAGCCAAGGCCTCATTGGCTTACAAAACACAGCTGACCTCGCAGTGCCTTCTGGGAGTGGTGCGCTTTATTCACATGTTTCTTGTGTGTCTGGAAAGCATCGGATTGTGGACACGTGTCTTGCTGGCGGTCCCTCGCGTAAAATGCTGGCGCCGTTGTAACTGTCCTGAGCCACTCACAGCAACGTACTCACATATACACATGAATCTACGAGGCTCGGACAGAGGTTCTGGGTTCTGCCATTCTGATCAACTGCGTTTGAGGCTGTCCGTTAATGACCTCCTGTACGGATGTATGTGGACCTGTGGTCAGTTGGCTGTGCAGAATCTCCTGTGTGACTAAGTGAAGTTGCCTTCAACATCTTATAATTCCTCTGTGTGAAAGCACACGTTATGGGCTAGGTCGTGAAAAAATGTTGTTCTATTACAGTGCGCACTCTTCCCGATCCATTTCAGTGCAGAAGTAGAACATCTGTGGTTCTTAAAACGTCTTGTAGAATCTCCAGGCTGAAAACATTGGTTGGTAACAGTCTGGGTTCACTGTCTGGTTTTCTGAGGAAGATCCTTTAGCCATCTCAACTCCTGACGATTTCCTGTTTTCTGCCGAGTTCATGCTCTGGCTATTTCTGATCTCAAAATGCTGATGGTTGCTTATCCAGTCTTCTGATTTGGAGTCGTGCATTTGTCAGTCACAGAGGCCTGACGTGTGTGAGTGAGAAGCGTGTACCGTTCTGGTGCCATGTTTTGTCCTGTCAGCCGAATCGGACCAGTGGGCTGGTGTGAGGTCACGAGTCAGGACAGGTTTAGGAACCGACGCCACATCGTTAACGTCGCTGCGTCTGCATTTTTGGCATAGTGTGTCTCCTATTGGTCAAACCATTAAAACACTGGGAGACCATTTCATGTAACATCTCTGACAGCGTCTCCTGAAAAGTGTTGTGGAAATTCTCCGTCACAACAACCAGGTTCTCTCTGTAAGGATGGAGCGCTTTGAAAGCCTGGAGAGTGTCTGTGAAAAACACGAGCACCCAGTTTCTGTGGAGTCACTGATCACTCTACTTTACTCATATTTCTCTGGCCTTTTATACATTAAGGGTCGGCTATCCTGAGTGAGGAGAATTTGACGTTAAAAAATTTCTACGCATGATTCACTTCCCCGAATATGTTCTGTTTGAGGGAGGAGGTCTCCGGGACCCCTCCTTGTCCACTTCTGATTTATCTTCCCCTCCCTCACCCACACACTTACCACATTCTTGCTCATTCTCTCGACCGTAGGGTCTTCCTCTTTTGATGCTGCATTCAATCAATGGCTAGACACTATGCTGTATTTAATCCACGAACAAACACTGATCCATGCTTAGTAATTTCATCATTTCCAACACAGTATAGAAAAGGCTTCATAGAACAGGCAGCTGAAATGAGAAACCTGGAAAGTTCCGGAAGGAATGACACTCTCCCAGGGTGGGAAGCTGTGTCGGCTTCAGCTCACACGGAGGGAAGCTCTACACGCTCCCATGGGAATGACTCCGGACGTGTGGTCCTCTGTGTGCATGTATGGGCCCGCATTTTCAGACGGTGATATTCTGATTATCCCCTGCCTCTGATGCAGTGTCTATGCTATGTTTGTGGAGTCCCTCAGGCTTTAAAAAAAAATAAAAAAATTCAAAGTCTCTTTGAACTGACACCGTAATCTCTTCTGAGATCACATGGAATTCCAGTGTCTGGAGGTCTGAAAGTTAATCTGTGAGATTTGTCACAGATTAGTAGTTAATTTATTAGACTCAGCAGTGGCCCTAGCCTGCTATCTAGAACCTTGACACATGGCACAGTAGCCAACGGCTATCGTGAATTAGCAGAGCTAACCTGTCTGTTTTAGGACAGCCGTCTCTATATCAGCCTGTTTAACGAGATAACCGTGTTCGTGCTTTGAAAACAGCCACCTACACACGTGCGCGCGCACACACACATCCGTCAGAGAGAACAGATGTATCATTAGTTCAGGAAATGGTGGAAGTGGATGTTTATTAAGGTGCTTAATGGACTTTATAATTTTGCTGACTTGAGCATGAGGGTGGAGTCTGAAGCAGGAACAACTGCCCCCTCCTGCCTCCTAACCTCCCATACGCTGACAGGAACTCAACCTTCACAGTTTCTCTCATCCTGGTAACTCGGGACGTGTCAGCAACAGTGTTCCTAATGGGAATGCCGCTGATACCAGTTCAGCATTAAGCATGTGAATTGTATAATATGGACACGCATAACATGGACAACCATGTTGTACCCTGGGAACCCCCGTTAATGTGACGATAGTGTGTCGATTGCTCTCAGCTTGACCTGGAAGTGTTTGACTGCAGACTGCTCTGATATCTGTACTGGGGTGTAACTGGATTCCTCTACTGTACACCAGACTCCACAAACACTCTGTCACTGGCAGTACTGGTTTCAGCTACAGAACGCTAAAAATCACTAAAAGGGCCCCAGACATTTTCCTCGGTGTACAATTGCAATTATATATATATATATACACACACACACACACACACACACCAGCAGTAGTCAGTGTGTGAGGTATTCAAAAATGAGGTGTGAAGTTAGTGGAGATTTTTCTGTGCTTCATTTAAGTCTGTTCATGTTCCTTTCCTACCCTCCCAGGGGCACTGTCATTACCGTGGTTACGTAGAGGGCATGGGGGAGTCTTCCGTCGCGCTGAGTGTCTGCTCTGGCCTACGGTAGGTTGGCCCCCCCTTTCCCACAGTGTCCGTGATGTGTAGTGAGCCCCTTACACCGCACTGCAGTACACCGTGGTGTGTGTGTGTGTGTGTGTGTGTGTGTGTGTGTGTTTCAGAGGGGTGATCCACATGGAGAACTCTAGTTTCGGCATTGAGCCTCTGGACGGCTCGGCGGGTAACGAGCACTTGGTTTACCGCGTGGAGGATGTCATGGCTGAGCCTTTCACTTGTGGCACACCCCACTCTGATCACCATGACGATCAAGCGTCGCCTGGGCACCCGGATCAGAGCCACACCCACAACATTACACCAGGTCAACCTGTCAGTCATCTGATCAGGGTCGGTGTCTGACGAGCGAGTTGCAGCGATGAGTTTGGGCTTCATCCATGACTCCAGACTAACTGTGTGTGTGTGTGTGTGTGTGTGTGTGTGTGTGTGTGTCTGCAGAAAAAACGAGCAGTCATGCAGCAAACCCATTATGTGGAGCTGCTGTTGGTGGTGGACAGTGAGAGGGTGAGTTGTCAAGACACCACTGACCCTGACGGCCCTCTGCCCTCTGCCTGGCATTAAATCCCCACGGTTTACACCGTGTTTGGAGTTGGGGTCTGAAGGGCGCCTCCGCTGCTGAACTGCAGTGGGAGGAGCTTGAGTCCAGCACCTGCTGCTCTGAGGACAGCCCCCGCATTTACCCACAGCTCATTGGTTAATTCAACAGTCTGCTCCATGGGATTCAAACCCATGACCATGTGGACTACAGGAGCTCATCATAAAATGACTGACTGTGGCTCGTACAACCTGCACTGTTTAGGTTAAACACTCTGGTGCTAACCCTAGCTCGTGAAGACGTTAGTTACGGTAGGTCAGGGATTCTGTTACGGTTGGTGCTAAACTCTGCGGTTAGGTAGATCTCACACCCCTGGTGTTTGAGTCTGAATGATGTCATGTCCTCAGACTGTCAATCCCCCCCTTCACCCCCCACAGTTTGACTACACAAACCGGAATCAGACAGCAGTACGAGAAGAAATGGTTCAGCTCGCCAGCTATGTCGACAGCGTAAGTAGAATGTCGCACCGGCAAGCCATGTATTTGAATAGACACTAGAAACAGTCCGTCGTGTGATCAACCTTTATTGCTTTCTTTCTTTTCTTTTTCCCCTCCATCCCTCTCTCCAGATGTACATGGCCCTGAACATCCGGGTGGTGTTGGTGGGACTGGAGATCTGGTCTGCAGGGAACCCCATCAACACGGACGGCGGGGCGGGGGAGGTCCTTGGCCGCTTCACCCAGTGGAGGGAGAAGGAGCTGGTACCCCGGCGTCGCCATGACAGCGCCCAGCTCATCCTGTGAGTGTCGGCCGCATCACCCATGCTCACTCTTGCAACATACGATGATGTCACGACACTTCACACGCTCACTTCCTGCCGTCACAGTTCTCACTTCCTGCTACCATTTTACATTTATGACGGTAGTGCATCTCTCTCTCTCTCTCTTTAGGAAGA
The DNA here is from genome assembly GCA_020368025.1 of Brachyhypopomus occidentalis. NCBI lineage: Eukaryota > Metazoa > Chordata > Actinopteri > Gymnotiformes > Hypopomidae > Brachyhypopomus > Brachyhypopomus occidentalis. Next base: position 1,809,703 of record JAGXOD010000035.1, on the reverse strand, counting down.
AAGGTTTTGGGGGAACTGCGGGGATGGCGTTTGTGGGTACAGCCTGCTCCAGAAGTCACGGGGGCGGGATCAATGCGGTACGACGTCCGTCTCCTCATTAGCTGACATGCACTGCCATTCTGCTACACCTGCTGTGTGGTCCTATTTAATAGCCTAATACTGGCCTGCGTATGCGTGTGTGCGTGTGTATGTGCGTGTGTGTGTGTGCGTGTGTGTAATTTCTCTCCTTAGTTCACCAATAAAAACGTGGTGTCTTTTGCCTCCATTGTGGCGCATGAGCTGGGCCATAACCTGGGGATGAACCATGATGACGGTCGCCAGTGCAGATGTGACATGGCTCCCTGCATCATGAACTCGGGGGCAACGTGAGTGTCGGAATATGTTTGTGCGTGCGTGCGTGCGTTCTAGTAGAATTACTGAGCTCTCAAACTGTGTTCTCTGTATTTTAACAAAAGTTCCTCTTCTCTCCCCTCCCAGTGGATCACGGAACTTCAGCAGTTGCAGTGCGGATGATTTTGAGAAGTTGATCCTGAATTCGGGCAGCAGTTGTCTACTTAACGTCCCGCGACCTGACGAGGCCTACAGCGCCCCCTACTGTGGGAACAGGCTGGTGGACGTGGGGGAGGAGTGCGACTGCGGCTCTGAGGAAGTAAGTCTGCTGATCCCAGAACAGCCTGCGAGTTATTGACCCGCTCCAGAGAGAGTGGGTGTGTGAGTGCGAGAGGAGAGGATCGAATAGCATTCTTAATGGAGTGGAAATGTTTGGCTATATTGCAGGCAAAGTGGTGTTGATATGTGTGTGTGTGTGTGTGTGTGTGATTTGCAGGAGTGTGAGAAGGACCCTTGCTGTGAGCCCAAGACGTGTAAGCTCCGAGCCAGGGCTGAATGTGCATATGGAGCCTGCTGCAAACACTGCAGGGTAACACATGTGCACACACACACACACACCTGCACATGTGCACACACACACACACCTGCACACACAAGCTCAGTGGGTTTCTGTTGTTACAAGCACTTGAGGGTAACAGCTGTTTCTCTCTCTCTCTTTCTGTCTGTCTCTCTCTATCTCTCTCTCTTTCTGTCTCTCTCTCTCTCCCTCTCTCTCTCAGTTCCTTCCAGCTGGCTCTGTGTGCAGGAGCAGTACTGATGAGCAGTGTGATCTACCAGAGTACTGCAACGGCTCCTCCGCTGTGTGTCAGGCGGATGTGTTCAAACAGAACGGCCACCCCTGCCAACAGGGCAAGTCCTACTGCTACAACGGCCAGTGCCAGCACTATGATGGCCAGTGTCAGGCCATTTTTGGTCCCAGTAAGTACAGCGCACTGCACTAAAAGGTTCCTACTACACATAGTAAATGACACTTGAATGAGCACGTAGCAGTAAAACAGGTGGGTAAAGGAAAAGGAACAGAATGTGTGACACTTTATTGGGTGTCGCAGTAAAATGAAACGATGGCACAGCTCTCTGAGAACACTGAATATTGCATCAATCACTCCAGCGGAGAGAAATGTTAGTTTATAAAAGCAGTTGTGGCATTTCTGCTCTATGCTGTGGAGGAGAGCCTGTCAAATATTTGTTTTTTATTACAACTCCCTTTTATTGTTGAAAAATACCTATATATCTGTATGTATCTGTAAAACACTAGATGTAAATCTTTACCTATAGCTGTCTTCAAATTATCAACTTGCAAAAGGCATTTAGCTTCTGGTGTTGGACTGGCACTAATGAATCACAGATGCATCCCCAGACTCCACACACTAGGTCACATAAAACTGAGAATCCCTGCACTGGACAATATACACAGGCCATTAATGGAAAATAATGGTCATTGTGGCCCTGCTCAACATCGCCATCTGGTGACTCTTGGGTATTCCTACAATGGGAGACCTATTGGATTGTATAAAAACAACATTTCCTGGTATTTGACACTAGTAGCTGCTTACAAACCGAAGCTAGGCTCAAGGTGGGTGTTTTGATTAGACAAAAAAAAGATAAAGCAGTGTGTGTGTGTGTGTGTGTGTGTGTGTGTGTGTGTGTGTGTGTGTGTGTGTGTGTGTGTGTGTGTGTGTGTGTGTGTACGTACAGAGGCAAAAGCTGCCCCTGAGACGTGTTTTAAGGATGTCAACTCTAAAGGTGACCGATTTGGAAACTGTGGCTACCAGAACTATGGCTTCAAGAAATGTGAGAGCAGGTATAGTAGAACTGTAGTACACATGCCCGCAAATGTGCACACCCTTACACCCCTGACCCCTGGCCCCCGACACCATCCAATTTTGTCTGCCTATTAGAAATGCTTTGTGCGGGAAGCTCCAGTGTGAAAACGTCCAGATGAATGTGATATTCGGCATCAAGCCCTCCATCATCCAGACGCCTATTGGAGGCACCACCTGCTGGGGTGTGGACTTCCTCCTGGGCCCCGACGTGCCTGACCCTGGCATGGTCAACGAGGGCACCAAGTGTGGAGAAGACAAGGCACGCACACACACACACACACACACACGCACAGATCAATGAAATCTTTTTGTTCTTTTGGATCAGATCAACCCAGTGTTGTTATAATGCAGGTCCAGTGTTGTGAAGGGGTTTTGCTTGGATTACAGGTTTGTTTAAACTATGAGTGCAGAAGCTCCGACGTGCTGAACTACGACTGCGACGTGGAGAAGAAATGTCACGGCCATGGGGTGAGCGCCCCATGTAAACTACATTACCCACAATCCCCCACAGCAGCACTCGGCACCTCTGATACATAATGTCCGCCTTGCCTTCCTTGTCTTGTAGGTGTGTAACAGCAATAAGAACTGCCACTGCGACGGCGACTGGGCTCCTCCGTTTTGCGAGGCTTCGGGCTACGGCGGCAGCGTAGACAGCGGACCAACCTGGAACGGTAGGAAGGAACACGTCCCTACCAACACCTCACGACCCGCGTGCCGCCCCGTCCCTCGCCTAGATAAAGGCCGTAACAGTGGTAAACCAATCAGGAGAGGAGTTAGGCGTGGTAGATAGAAGATAGATAGAAGCCTTGTGCCATCATGGACCAGCCCATCAAGCGTTGGATTCAATTGGACATTCATTCATTTACGGACACAATATCACATGGATAAGATGTACGTTAATATCGATAATGTCTGCCTAAACTTCGTAAATTCTGCACTCTTGGGGAAACTGCTTCTGTCAGGGACATGTCTTCTGTCTGGGACATGTCTTCTGTCTTCCTCAAACTCGACATTTTCCATCACAGCACCTTATTGTTCTGCATTTAGGTTTAAATTTGCTCTCATAATTCTGTGTGTTTTCAGTAAACATTGGGGATTGGAACCGAACATAAAACCAGATGTTTTGATCACACTCTGTCCTCTATAAATCTGACTCACTGTGTGACGTGGAAAGCACTAGTATCAAAAGTTACAGAAAGCAAAGTCCAAGCACGTTTGTAAAGGTGTTTGGTACAGAAGGTTGGTAACTGATATAAATGTGGATCCAAGTGGTAAAGGGCAGTAATGCACATCGAGGAAACCCGAGGAGTCTTGAAGGGTCTCGCCCCCCTGGTGGACAATTCCTGTCCCTACAATTGATGCTGAATTGAACCTCCGATAGCAACTTAACCTTCTTCTGTAGAAAAAAAGGACATGAGATCCAGTGAACACTGGTCATGTTATTAACTGAATTAAGTCACTAAAATATGAAAACATGTCTCGCTCTCTCTATCCATCCCCGTTCTCTCCCTCCCTCAGATAAGGACACGTCCATGCGGGATGGTCTCCTGGTCTTCTTTTTCCTGGTTCTTCCTCTCCTGGCCTTTGGCCTCTTGGTGGTCTTCAGGAGGAACGAGTTACAGCGACGTTTCTGCAGGAGGAAGCGCTCTCAGGGTTACGAGTGAGTCCGTCTGCTCAGAGCCACACACACACACGCACCCCCCCACTCAAACCGGGCAGCCCACACACCACCAGGCCGTACAGGAAGTGACTTCACACAGGCGCAAGGAGTATATGAGTGTTTGGTTGTCGAAAAGTCCTTAAACTAAAGAGATGTCCATTTACAGATGATTATAAGCCTGCCTCTCTCTCTCATGCTCTCTCAATCTCTCCATTCTTACTCAGAGCGGATAACAGCAGTAGCAGGACCCCTGCAAATCAGCGAGGAAACCCCAATGTAGTGAGAGAAGGAGTGAGTCAGCATTTACCCCTCAGACACCAGAACACCATCACAGAACATTATAAACCTACAGCTAACACACATTTTACGATATATGCAGTCTGTACCTAATTTACATTATGTTTGAATGTTTTTTTGTGTATCTGTGTATCTGTAGAGCTAACAGCACAACATAACTGACCGATCTTTTCTTATCTAGGAAACCTTGAATTATCATCTTATAGCTTTATGTCTGCTCCATAATCCTGTACTGCTTGGTTTAGTATAGGGGATATAACACTAATAAGTAATTTCATAGCACAGTTTTCATAGCAAAGCAATAAACATAAGTTATGTTTTGTATTGTTTCTTTTGACTTTACATCCAACAATCTGCTTGCTGGCGTCAATTCTAGATGAATCTACGTTGTGTAAAAGTGACTTGTGAAGCTAACGGGTACGCCAGATATCGTTGTCCATGATTGCGTAATGACACGTCCTCTTTCTCTCCTCCCTGTGTGATATAAAGCATCAGTCTCAGTTACTACCACCTGAGCAGGTAAACTGTTTTAACTGTATGTATGTATGTAAGTGGGTCAGGGGTTCTATTGCGTTCCATTGGAGGTCATCGCAGCTGCCAATCCTATCCTGTGTAAAAACTCACACACACACACACACACACACACACACACACACACACAGGGCGTGTGAATGTGTAGCTTGCAGTAGGAGACGGGCTTTACTCTCTGTCTGCTTTGGCATACTGGCGTCTCCGTTCCTCTGCCAACCTGCCCTGCTGACCTGCTGTCCTGCCCAGCGGTGCGAATCCCCCAAACACTTTGCCCGCCTCACACAGCACGTAGCTTACGGTCTAAACAGCTGTTGCGTAAAGAGGAACTTCACACGGCTTATAGCTTTATTCACTTAGTGTGTGCACTGAAGCAACATTAATGTCCTGTAGGCCACTGTGTAGTATGACTAGAGGGTAATGTACTGCGATATTTTGCATGACAAACTTCAGATGTTCTACAAATTAAATGTTGTATAAACCAATTTACAAATGAAATATTATAAAATGCACAGAGCTGTTTAGACTGTAAGCTGTGGAGCTCGTTGGGCTACACTGGGTTAAGTGATGCGTATATCTGTAACTACAGGAAAGGCAGATGACGGTTCCATGATGAAACGATACACAAGAAATTGCAGTGTACAGCTTGTAGTTGTGTGTGGATCTTGCCTGGTCTGGGACGACAGGACGGCCTGGGGAGGCAGGAGAAGCGTTTCTTTTAATGAGCGCTCAGAGGAACAGTGCGTGTGTGTAAATGGGGAGGCGGGGGAGAACATGGGACGGGTGTGTGACGTCTCGTCTCTCTGCAGATGGTTCAGCCGAGCAAGACGCCGTCGGCGCCCCAGTATGCCACAAGGCCTCCGCGTCCTGCGTTTGCACGGTACGCCCCTCATCTCCTGCCTCTTAACCACGCCCCCTCACCCCCCTCATACAAACGTACAAGTTCTTGCAGTGCTTTAATTATACATTGTATATACATATACATCTGCCTATGTTCTGGAATATTCTCTCTTTGCAGACCACCCCCTCCTGGTCCTATGCCTCAGAGACCAGCTCCACCTCCCCCATATAGCACATGATGCACACATCCAGCTGGACAGATGTAAAGTGTGTGAACTGGGTCGTGTGTGTGTGTGTGTGTGTGTAATGTGAGTCTGGGGGCGTGTTGAGGAGGAATCAGCTGCTCACGTCACTCTGCCTTCCCCCAAAGGCTCCACCCACAATCTGTCACCAACCCCTGAGCTTTGGTACAGTTGCTACCTGTCAATCAAACAGCAGCTAAGCTTAAGACATGGCTATTGTTCCAAAAGGAACGTCCAACTGCAGTACATCATGGAACACTGGGTGGGACATGAAGAACCTTAGCCAATGGAATGGCTTCCTCTTTCTCTGAGACGTGTCTGTGACCAGAGTTGAATCCCTTATTTGTATTACAACAATGGGCTGTAATGAACCAGGACCACTGCGACTTAATGCACTTCAGTAATATTCTGTGTATATGAATGTATAGAGGCCTACGTAACCATTTTAGACCCTTTTTCTCGAGGGTTGGCAAATTATTGAATTTATCACTGAGGACATTTTTTGTTAGTGTTTTTGGTTTTGTATTGCTAGAGACTGCAAACAGTATGGTTGCCTAGAGAAGATGAGATGTTTTTAATTTTCTTTTATAAAGTACATAAAGTTTTGTAAAATTTTATTTCAGACACATGAAATTATATGGAATTAATATATTCATTATAATAGAACTGAAATCAAAGTTACAGATTATTTTGGGTATTAGTTCTTGGTGGTTTGATTTAGTTTTTTTCCCAAACCCAATTTCAGGCTTCACTCACACTATGGATCATAATTACATCTGTGTTCAGGCTTTTGAATGTCAAGCAAACTACAGTATGCAGAACTTTATCTCAGTGAATTTCAGTTACACACTAGACACTGTCTGTGTTCTTAGCCAGCGTTAACAGTATTTGTGTAAGTTTTGTGGCTGTTCAGTCAAGACCCACTTCGGTATAACTAACATCCGTACGTGACTGTCACATTATGTACGTTGCATACCTTTATTTACAAATCTTATTTTCTTTTCATTTTTACTTCATTTGCCAAGTTAGTCACTGTCCCTCCTTACAAACAGACATAATACAGCCCATTTTGAATTCTTTTTGTCACTTCTATTTGAAAAGGTTATTGTAATGTGGAGTAACCTTGTAAGGTTGTTTATTTTGTTTTTTTGTTTGTTTATGTCGCTGTATCTTGGACATTTGCAAGGGCTATGTGACTTTGTGCATGATAATACTGACTATGCCATGTGTAAAAGCCAAGCAGGTTCGATGAGATCAAAGTCTGGTTCACAACCAATAACGCAATATTCTCAGTGTGGATTAGAGGGGACCTGTTAAAAACAGCCTATGAAATGGTTCCTCTGTGTCCCATGTATGTATGCCTACCACTCCCTGGAGATGCAGTCCAAAGTGTGATGTCATATGCACACATTCCTGCTGATTCCTCTAATGGCGCTTTCAATTTGTTTTGTCAACAACAACAAATCATTCACAAACTGAATGAAGTGTTATACGGTATGTCTAGAACTCGACAGCTTTTGGTTAGCACGACGGTTCCATTTCATTTTAATTCTATGTGAGTGTCTCAGCTAATGTGTGTCAGTGTACTGAATCCTAAGTGACTGAATTTTTATAGCTAATGAGTGAACGACTTGATTGATTGAAGCATTGATTTTACCTGTTTTTTTTTCTTCCTTCCTTGATTTTATTTGTTCTGATTGCACTGTGTTCCCCATTCTTCCAGGTCCTCTAGTGTTGCTTGAGGTACAAGTTGCCCTTTGACCTAGATACAGATGAGCAACTTCTAGAATCATCTATAATGTACACGAACGAAAACTTGAGCTGTAGTGTTTCACAATCTGAGGACGGGGCTCAAGGCTATCTGGGCTATTTGTAATGTGCCGATGTGTTTAAAAAATGCAATAAAATAATCCCTTCTGTTTCCAGGCGACTTTGCTTTCATAATGACCCTTGTGTCGTGAAAACGTGTTGGGGCGTTATAGGGCGTTATAGGGAAACGGGTCGTGCCGCGCAAAGGAGGCGTGACGTCATGTGCGGCGTGACGCACGCGGGTCGGATGCGCCGTTTCCCAGCACTCGGGACTGTCGTGTCCAGCTCAAAGACGCAGAGGGCATCGGGGGGCCGTGAAAACTAGGGCTTGCACACAAAACTTCATCCAACTGGCAATTTACAAACAAAAGTAAGTGTCTTGGCTTTTGTATGTGGCGGGGGAAATATTAGTATCTTAGGGGGGTAAATATATATATTTATATATATAACATTGTGACTATGCGAAGAAACTGTCTCGCGAACTAACACGTCAGGACGGTCCTGTGGTGTAACTAAGGGAACACTGCTACGGCAATGAAACGGACGCAACGGCGAATACAACACATGATGTAAATATTTATATCTGAAAGTGATACGCGCAGCTAAACGCGGCGGTATGTTACTGAAACGGTCGCCGCGCAAACATTAGCTAGCGTTAGCTGCTCAGGTCACTAGCTAACGTGTAGCAGGATAGTACGTTAGCAAGCTAAGCTAGCTGCAAAAATAGACTCGTATGAGCGTGGTGTGAGCTAACTAGTTGCACGGCTGGCTTTATGAAATTCTCTTTATATTCAAAGTTTTGAACAGCCGAGAGACATTCAGAACAAGCTACGGGACAGCGTGTTTTGAGGCGGGAGTTAACCAGCTAGCCACCTCGAATCGCTAGCTAGCGTAGTATTTTCATAAGACCCCATGTTTAGTGAAAGGACAACGTGATTGACATAGCGCTGTTCCACTAGCGTATCTAGGCGAGCGGCTCCGTGGGCGGGGTTTGTGATCATTTAACCAATGCACTGTTGGAACAGCTTTACTGGGCGGGCGAAAGAGGTTCTGAGCGCGTCTAATGTGGAGCGAAGGCAAGGTCATAACATAGGTGTGGACCGGACATAGCTTATGACTAGTGAAACTAGCACTTTTTTCATCTCGGTAGACCTGCTCAATGGTGTAAAATGCGTATGAATGAACTTTTGAGTGCACGCAGTTCATGATGCGTTTGCCGGCTAGTTTTAAGTAAGCTGGTGACTTGCCTGTAGCTAGATACTGCTCTCAAGTTCCTGCCCTAACTTTATCAGATGTGCCAAAACATGAAAACGCACCTACGTTCCGTGTATTTGAATCTCAGCGTAAAATGTTTTACCATCAAATGGTAATCCGACACAGATCATCTAGTAAAACAAAACTCCGTTAATATGAAGTAACCTCGTTACTAAGCCTACTCTTACTCAGTCCAAGACATCGGATTAGTCACGAGAACACCTGGATACCATATGGTTACTTCACCTTATGGGTGACTCCGTTTCCACTGGCCATTTCCACGTGGTTTCATTCGGACTCCACTTACAGCTACAGTTCTGTACCCGAGAGTCTAGATCATTTTGTCTGTATGCCCTTCATTTTGTTGTCTTCTTTATTTAACTGTTCCGATAACTCAGACACGTCAGTGTAAAGTTCAGAGGTTCATCAATCTGTCTGACCTGTCTGAGTTTTCTTAAGTGTTTAAAGTCCAGTGAGAGGGTCGTTTAAATCACAGCCGTGGTTGGAACCTTTTAAGCAGTTTGTTGATAAAGCTTCTCTGTTCTTTAAGACTCCACATGCTTGTGCGTTCTTTAAATTTTTTTGCATGATTCATTTTGTTGTTGTTTTGCATGATTCGGCATAATTCATATAATAATTCACTTAATGTTCTTTTATCATCTCTTACAGGCTGGAAACATTTGCTAAAGCATTGCCCTCCGGGATAAAGTTCTTTCTCTGGGAATTTCAGCAACTCCCTTTCCACTTGGGGATTTGAGGGTTTTCTCTGGCAGTATTGGGGACGCCCAGGAACACGCGCTGTGTTGTTTGAAAGTGCGACACTCTTGTTAACGGACAGTGATGCACCGCTTAAGGACTTGTGCGGCGCGTCTTCGGCCAATCACGGCCTCACAGACTGCTAAGACCCAATCGCAGCAGAGGCCTGCGGTCACACTCAGGACGTTTCAGCCTATCAGGCGCTACACGGCGCCGGTGGCAGCCGAGCCGTTTTTGAACGGGACGAGCTCTAACTATGTGGAGGAGATGTACTATGCCTGGTTGGAGAATCCCAAGAGTGTGCACAAGGTAAGAGGAAGAGGGTGAGCACTAGGACCTATGGAGAGAAGAAGTGCAGGGTTCCCTTCTGACCTTAGTGGTGCGGGGTTTTTGCGAGAAAGCAACATTTTGCACTGTGTCGCCTTCTTTCTCTTCTGTCTCTGTCTCTTCATGTGTAAAAACTGTCAAAACATGGCATGTCTAAAGGCTGATTTATTCCTTTCCGCTGTATTCAAATCTTGCAGTAGTCATCGTATAAAGGAGCAGGTCGAGCAGTACGAGCAGTGAAAACAACTGCTTTCTTTCTCGTCTGGCGTGTGTTATGAAGTGAACGGAGTTTTCCGGTGAGAGAGGAATACAGACTCTCCCTCTGGCGGCATCAGCCCACAGAACTCTGTGTGAATCTGGTTTAATCTGGTTACAGAAGCTCAACAGCTCCCACAGGTACCATTACACACGAGAAAGCCCATGTTTACACGTCCTTCAACGTGGCCGTAGACGCCTCCTGACGTCTTGCCGCTTCGACACCGCCCCTCGTACTGCGCGGCCGATTGAGGACACGAGTTGCATGCTGGTCTTAGAGCAGCTTTGCAATTTTACCTCATAGCGATGGCGACTTGAGAGAGACGCACGGGCCGTAAGCCAGCTCGAAAGGTCATCTGCTGGGACTCCATGCAGCGAACACGCACTTCCGTTAGACCTCGGTAGACGGTTTTTGTTTGTGTTTTGCTTGCTTGTTTTTCAACAAAAACAAAGGCATGTATTGTTGTATATGTTGTTTACATGCCCAGCCTGTTGGGGAACATTGGAACCTTCTGTGAATGATTCACCTACATCTTATCGTATATTTATTGTACAGCAAACATGAGATGTAGGGGAGCTTTTGCCAAAATGACTCTGTACATTGGGATGCTGTGTGCACGTGCGTGTGAGGTCACGTTGATGTTCCTCATGCTGGATATTTTTAGAACGGTCATGGGAGTCTTTCCATCCCAGAATGCACAGCCACGACACTGTGTGTATGGCACTCCTCACCCTACCAATACTACGTTGCCACCCGCGACATAACCCCATACCTAAAAGGGTCACGTTCGACCTTCTTACATGGTGAAAACCGTAGTTATATATGCATTATGCACACAGACCTTTCCTAAACGTGTAAATTCTTGAAGTGCATATCGATTGCTTCATCTTTTTTCTTCTGCTGTTAAATAGAGCGAAAGGCGTCAGCTCACACAGCCAGAAGTGGCGTAGACACCTGCTTCCTCAGCTCTGGATGATCTTGGTGAATCTAGGATAGCTTGCTCTCTGACCCCAAGATATGAATCTGTACCTTCACCCAGCTGAGATTACATTTTAGATTTCTCCATTGAATTGTAGATCTTGATGATCCACGTCTCTGTGCGCCTGCGTGCTGAGCTGTAGTAAAGGGAACGGTTGGGTTTGGTTTGGTTTGTTCCTTATAGACTCCTCGGTCCCCCAGCTGAGGTGGGTTGCAGGAAATGGGCACCGCGCGGAGGCCTTAGTTTAGTCCGGTCCTGTTTCTGTCTGTCTTCGTGTAGGAGTCTTTTCACGTTCCTGTCCTGCCACGTCGATCAGCAAGATCATTTCGTTGCCTGCGGTTGTTTAGTTAAATAAAAATGTTCGTTGTTTACGTAAAATAAAAATGTCCATGCTGTAAGTCTGCGCCAGTATGTTTTGTTATCTTGCTTGTGGAAATCTCGTGAAATGTAGCGAGAAGTGCCAACGAAACGTGTTTGGTTAGGTTAGAGGGCAACCGTAGTCTTTTGTGTAAATTAGTCTATGCAGAAGACTGAAGAACGTGTGGAATTTGACCTTTTTGGAAGCCCCTCACGACCTCTTCACCTTTCTGCTCCTCACCCTGTGGGTGCCTTGTTCCTTACGCAACACTCCAGCTGAGCCCTGCTCACGTGTGTGAGGTCCTGCTCACGTGTGTGAGGTCCTGCTTTCACTCTCTACGCTGTTGCTTCCCATCTAGAAGCTGAACGTTAACATTTTAAGTGTCCATGCTTGTACGAAAGTACTTTAGAACATATCAGAACACTCAGTCCTGAGCACCGAGGTCCGTGTTCTCAGTCTTACTCTAAAACATTTCAACAGGTGTTTTTTTTTTTTTTTTGTTGTCATGTGACTGAAATGTGCATTGAGTATTTAATTTTATTCATTGTTTTCATTAACAGCTCTGTAACCTTATTGCCATGATCCACCAAGCTTGTATTGAAACTGGTAATCATTGCCTAATCCATTGTGCTATATCTGAACCGGTAGTGGTTCTCAGAAGTTTACCTTTTGAGGGTTGAATTGGGCCTTGTGAGAGCAGGAGGTGCGCTAGTGCCCAAAGACCCACCCTGGAGCTTCACTAAACCACTGCAGCAGGAGGTCAACTTTCCACAAAAATACTTTTCGGTGCCACCAGTATTTCAAATATCTTGACCATGACAGCAATTATGATTTTACAGAAAAACACATGTCTTGCACTCATTGCTAAAATATGTCATAAATCGGGCTCTAAATTACTTTTTTCTCTCTCTCTCTCTCTCTCTCTCTCTCTCTGTGTGTGTGTGTGTCTCTCTCTCTCTCTCTCTCTCTCTCTCTCTCTCTCACTGTGTCTGTCTCTCTCTCTCCCCAGTCTTGGGACATTTTTTTCAGGAACGCTAATGCCGGGGCCCCCCCAGGCACAGCCTACCAGAGCCCTCCTCCTCTGGGCGTGAGCCTGGCGGAGCTGACCCAGACACCCTCCCTGGTTGGGGCCCAGCCCAACGTGGAGAAGCTGGTGGAGGATCATCTTGCAGTGCAGTCACTCATCAGGGCCTACCAGGTGTGTCAGCAACGCTGATGCCCCAGACCCAGGGACATCAGTTTCTCTTGAACACAATTACATATACAAGAACAATAGAATGCCGATGTAACATTCAGTGACCGAAAACCGTCACGAAAACAAAATAGGCTTATAAAGACCAGAACAGTCTGAAGGTAGCTAGCGCTAGCTTGGGGATTAATATGATTGGCCCAATGCTGTGACTATTTAATCTGAAAGGACAAATATGAAATGTTTACGTGCACCATTCCTGTTCATCATAAGGACCAGTTTAACGTTGGCAGCAAATCTGTAAAAGTGAGATGAATTTCAGTTTCATAGCCAGATTCCTGCAACATTCATCACCATAGGTAGATAAATACCAAAGGTTTTTCTAAGGCCTTTTAATTAGTCTGGACTCTGCTGTTGGGTCGCAGTGTTTCTTGTGGCGTCTTCGAAACAAACTAACAGTCACAATTATAACAGTTATTTATATCAGACTGAACAAGAATTTCCAGTTCAGGAATCTCCAGTGCAGAGGGACCCCCCCCTAACCATCCAAACCTCTGCAGTGTTTCGGCTCCTAAACCACCTGATCCCAGGAGACAGGAACACTGAATTCCTGACACAGGTGTGGTGGGAGCAGGGATGGAGCAAAACTCTGGACTGGAGGAGACTCGGGAAGGGCTGGCTCTGATGCTGCACTTGCAGTGCTTTGCCACTAGGTGGCCATTTGGCTGAAAAACATGAACCTTTTAAGTAAGCCTGATTAGAAGGCGTTTAAATCTCTCTTTTAAAACAAAGTGGTAATTGCGCAGGATTAATGGATTTGTTTAGCTGGCTAAAACTATGATTGGGACATTATTTAACAATGGTTCATTCTTAATCTATCCACTAAGCATATCTTCATAGATAATAAGTTTGTCTCGATCTTGTCATAAATGTGTCTGACAAGGTAAGACAACTATGCATTCCTGTTTTTAAGAGTGTGTGTGCATTACATGTGTATCAGTAACTAATTAAATAAATACAAACATTAGTTTTAGAATTTTATTGGGCTGCTTTTATCTCATGTTGCATGTAGAGTATTTTTGGTTTGGTCTGAACAATGCTGGTGAGTTCCTCTGTAATGGCCTCCTGTCCTGTGACTGCTGTGCCTTGTTTACAGGTCATGGGGCATCATAATGCCAACCTCGACCCACTGGGCATCAGTTGTGTAAATTTTGACGAGGCCCCAGTAGCTACTGGGTTCCAGCATGTTGGTGAGAACTGTTTTCTGTTGTCCACAGCTCTGCAGAACCCCATTAATGAGCCTGTTTTGTGTTATTGTTGCCCACCCTCTCCCTTTACCTCCCCCCTCCCTCTCTCTCTCTCTATTTCTCTCTCTCTTTCCTCTGTTTTCTTCTCTGCCCTTCAACTCTTCACCACAAAAAAAACACTCTCCTACTCCATTTTCATTTACACTTCCTCCATCTGCTCCACCTCCGCCTCCTGCTTCATCCTCTTCGCTGTACTTGTCCCCGCCCCCCCCACCCCCGCACTTGTGGGTGTTCTTGCGTCCCCCTGGTTGGTGGGGACGACGTCCTTGTCTCCCGTAGATCCGGGGTCACCATGTCGCTCAGCTGGACCCCCTCGGGATCATGGACGCCGATCTGGACTCATCCGTCCCCACCGACATTATCACTTCTTCGGATAAACTCGGTGAGCAGTGATGCCCGAACCTCCAAAGGTCCTTGTACTCCTGGCAGTGAGCAGGTGTTGGTCACCAGCACGCCGAGACATCTGGTGCTCCCGCTAGACGCGCTGGCGTTACTGCATGCTAACCGACTTAGCAACTGTTGTACAGTCCAACATGTCCATCAAAAGCCAACCAGCTCAGCATGGCGTCTTACAGCACGTCTTACCGGCGCTTGGCTCATAAGGGTGAAGGTCACAGGCTGGTAGTTTATTTGGGCTGGCTGGTTGGTTTTGCTCACATTGGGAATGAGGATGTGTCGTGAGCAGATCTCCAGCTCCCCAGCTCCGCTCTGCCTTCTGAACAGCATCTCCAGCTCTCCGTGTACTGCCACACACACCGTGTTCAGCCATTGTTATTTTGTCCTTTCACACCTTCCTTCTCATCAGTGCAGTCCTGTTGGCCAGTGTGTAGACGTGCTCCCCAGTGTGTAGACGTCCTCTGAGGCAGTTGTACCCTAATACTTCTTCTGGTTATTCCAGCATAAGCACGGTGTGTGTGTGGGTGTGTCATGAAGCTTTGCAAGTCCCTTCCTGGCAGAGTATGATCTCCTGTGTGGTCTCTGGGCGCTGGATTTGAGTGAATCTGGATTTGAGGCTAACGCGGGTGCCTCATGTGTGCCTGTCCTGTTCTGCTCCAGTGGAAGCTGCTCCAGAGGACGTGGTCACCTCGCACCTTACACTGCTGTGCTTACTTGGCTGTAACAACTGTTACACATCCTTTTACAATATTAACAAAAATAACCATCATGTTTTTCTTTATACAGAGCCATTCTAGGCCTGAGTTCACTTTAGATGGTGGTACAGAATAACAAGACACAAGCAGATATGTAATGCACATCAAAAAGAAACTTTCCAGTTCAATGTTAAATGTAATGGATGAGACAGCAGAAATGTACATGGGCAAAGGAATTCCCCAGTATAGGAGCCACTACACTAATGGCTCTAGCACCCCAAGAAGAGAGTTTACACTGGTGGGCTGTCAGTAGCCCATGTGCCTGCTGACCTCGGAGTAACTGAGTGGATGAAAGGGGCGGAGCTAGTCACGGGCTAGACCATGCAGCGCGTTAGATGTAATAAGCAGTAACTTGTGCTGGATGGTGAACGGTGTGAATAGATTACAGCGGCCGTAACGTTGTACTTGGTGCGAGTGAGAACTCAAGCAGCCGAATTCTGAACACGTGGATGTGCGGTTTTTTAAGGGGAACGACACTCGGGCCAAACACACGTGAGATGATAAAAGTGTGCACCAGAGTGTCGTTTAACCCTGGACGTGAGCGGGCTGCGTGCGGTAAGCCAGCGTGAGGGGTTGGCATGGCTCTTTCAGTACTGACAACAGTTGGGCAATCCTCCTTTTTCATGATCAATCACCCACCGTTGCATAATCCTATTAGAAGCACGTTTGTTTTTATTTATGCTTCAAATCGTTTAGTGGATTCGGGGAGGATTTGGGGACGGGAGGTGGTGGAGGACAGAGGACAGGGACAGTCGAGACTCACATTGCACGAAAGATGCAAGGCTTCAAGGACGTTTGCTTCCACTTGTCCCCTTGTTTTGCGCAGCAAGCCTGCGGACTGAGCTGTGTGTCATGTGCCCTTCTGCTAACAGTGAGTGTGAGTGTGTGTGTGTGTGTGTGTCGTGTGCCCTTCTGCTAGCAGTGCGTGCCTGTGTTTGCATACAGGGCAGGAAGTGGATTTAAGCTCTGGGTGGGCAGCTCTTTGTGTTCCTGCTGTGTTTACTTACTAGGATGGTTAAAAAAACAAAATTGTGGCTAAAGAAGTTTTGCTGGCTTTGGTGGATCTACATCATTTATCATGAGGAGTTAAACCTCTGTTGATATTTTGTAAGTTGTAATGCCAAGACATAATGACTCTTATTTAAAAATATTCCCTTATCGTTTAACTTTCTTCACCTCTCCTTAATTTCTGCATTGTTTCGCGTGGTGTGTGTGTGTGTGTGTCCATAGTACCACAGTCTGGCTTCTATGCATAGTTTTGCTTCCTGCTGTGGTCATTAAGAGGTTTTGTATTAATGGTGCGAGACACTAATGTCTTCCGGATCTTCCCTCCCACTGTTTCTCCAGACCTTTCACATTTCAAGGAGCGTCTAAGTGTTCTTACGGTTGGAGGTAGGCCTTAAGGACAGGTAGCTGTGTGTGTCTGTCATTCCCTCCCTCTCTCCCTCTCCCTCTCCCCCCCCCCCCCCCCTCTTGGTTAGTAGGTTAGAGGTCGTTAGCTGCCCATGCTGTTTGTCTCATTGATTTGCTTGTAAAGGTGGAAACATGGCTGGGAACTGAGTAATGAGTGAGGGTTCACCCAAAACACTGCTGCACTTGGAGAAACACCCAGACTCCCTTAAAATAAAAGCGAATCCGCTGAACTTCACGGTTCTCTAAATGTTTTCACCTTGCCTCACTCGGAGGAGCCTTTTCTTATTGGTGGAGTCAGTATTCTAGAAACCTCTTTGAGTCTCGAATCGCAAGACGTCTGCACAGCTCTCGGCTGCGTTTGACGTCCTGCATCTCTGCGTGGGGCGGCTGTGGGTAGAACAGCACAAGGGCTTGAGATGCTGCGTGTGGGACCCAGAGTTCGTCTTGTGGGCGTCCCTGTTCCTTTGTGGCACTAGACTTACGCTTGGTTTGCATCTGCACTTGGACGCGGCCTGAAATGTTAAACACGGAAGTGGCGAGACGAGCACCAGCTTCGGTTAAAACGCTCATTCGTATTACTGCTCAGTTACTAATCCAAATGGGCCATTTTATTAAATAACTTGATAAATGTGCTGCATGCATATGAGGTAAATGTGTCACCGCAAAGGAATGAAAACCCACAGCCGATCAAGAACAAACATGTGTTTCTCTTTTTCTCAGTTTGCTTTCCCACTTTCTCTTCTACTTTTCCTTACAGAGAGTCACACGTCTCACTTTCCTGAGTTGTTTCAAACCAAACAGCAGGGTAACCGGCTTCCCTCTGCGGCTTCATTAACGTCTTGTTTGGACCAATTGCGCATTAACAGTGCTGCGAGCAACCTGTGGCGCGGACAGAGCTAGCAGAAGCACGGAGCCGGGCTGCAATGGCCGTGTTTGGGCCGAGGTTCAGGAGCTGTGTGTGTGACCCACATCCAGGGATGCATCCCTCTGCTCTTAGGGGCATGACACGCTGCCCCTATGGGCATTTCCGGGGGCAGTTTGGAGAATTGCACCGCAGCCCCCCCCCCCGGTGCCGCCTCACCTCGCTGGTCCGTGGCTCTCCCAGTCCTCTTGAACCCGGTCGGTGCGCGTGGTGCTTGGGCTGGCGCTGAAGCCTGCGTTCAGATCTGTGCTCAGGTGCGAGTGCTCAGGTGTGAGTGCTCGTGGGCGTGTGTGAGAGGACCCTGCTGGCTTGGGTGGGGCATGTCGTGGCCGTGATGCAGGACGGTTTAGCCCAGCTGGATGCCCTGACGAAAGGGATCGTTCAGATGGCTTCTGATTGGCTCTCACTATTGTTACCATGGATATGGACTTTGCTTGTGAATTTATGCTTTGCCTACAAAGTCGCTTTCGTTGTCCTTTGTCCCTACTACAAATGTGTGCGACACACAATATATAAATACATACACAAATACATACATATATACATTAATCTATATCTTTCTCTACTCTCTCTCTTTCTCCCTCTCCCCCTCTCTCACCTTGAACTGGTGGACAATACACACGTGCACAGACACACTCACAAACTGTCTTTGTATCCTTGGGTTAAGTGTCCCTTTCCTGGCCCCTCCCCTCTCATTATCACTGAGGTGCATGAACGCTGCATCCTATCGCATGCTGAACATCCCATAATTTCATTGAAACCGGTTTCCATATGGACAAGCCCTGAACTGTCACTACACCACCGTGATTTAGGTTGTCTGTGTTCTTATCAACACGTGTGCTACTAACTGCTGTTCTGAAGAAATGGAGGTCTCATGAAGGAGTGTAACGTGAATCTGATAACCCTCCTGAGATTTCAGGGGTCCTGGTGGAACTTCCTGTTCCATTACTGGTAGATTACCACAGGCCATATATAATGTACTGTTTTTTTTTTAACAGCTGAAAAACAATATTTTGAAATGAGCAAAATCTTTGTTGTCTTATTTTAGGCAGGTCAAGTTGACCTGTTGGGTTGTTACCACAGAAACGTTTTACCTTTTTAATTGTGTTAACGTTTGAATTTAGATTAAACATTGTATGCATTTACATTCTTCTAACAAGCAGCTATTTGTGGGTCGTCAAGACAAGATGAATCTAGAGTAATGCATAGGTACAGTAATTATACACTAGTAGTAATGCAGTATACACAGTAGCTTTAAAATAAACCTGAGTTGATTCATATGAACTAAAGCATATAAATTGAATTGAAAGTCTTTATTGTCATTGCAAGGTTACAACGAAATTGATATTGAAAATTAGTGGAATAATACATTTCTTCTATGAGGGCTTTCCGATATAAAACTCTTAACAATTTAGAGTTATGTTATAAAGACGACATTGTGACTTGAGAATAGTTGCAGCTGTTGACACAGTCCGTATCCATACAGTTAACTTTTAACAAATTTATGAGCAGCGTGAATCGTGGAGTAGCTTCCTGCTAATAGTCTACATCAGAGTTGAGCAGCAGGGTCACAGGGCAGGGCCTAGCCAGGCTAAGGTCCGCCCCTAGCCAGGCTAAGGTCCGCCCCTAGCCAGGCGAGTCCGCCCCTGCTTACGCCGACAACCCAGTGGCTTTAAATTGTCGAGCATATGACAGCGCTAACCTTTGGCCCTCTTCTTTTATTTCAATCCTGCCCCCCCCCCCCCCAAATTCTCCTTTTCACTCTCATTCCTGGTGTATTACCCACCTCCCTCACTATATCACTCATTCCTATTTCCATCTATCCATCCATCTGTCCACTAACCCTGCATCACACTGTCCTACACGTGTGGTCTGTTGACTTCATTGTTTTCATTCCATTTTCAATAACGTTTGTAATGGTATTAATGTTTTCCATAACAATATTCATCAATGTCACTGCATGGAATTACTTTATGGTATGCCTATACTGCTGATTTCATATTCAATACATGCCTTGGTTGTCTGTCTGTCTGTCTGTCTCTCTCTCTCTGTCTGTCTGTCTGTCTGGACTCACACTCTGAATGATTCTGCTCATCACTTCATGATCCCTCTCACTCCCCCTCCCCCTCACTCCTACCCCTGTCCTCTCCCCCCACCCCCTCTCTTCCTTCTCCTCTGTCTGTGACCTGCGTGCGGACTCTGGCCTGTAGGCTTCTACGGGCTGGACGAGTCTGACCTGGACAAAGTGTTTCGTCTGCCCACCACCACCTTCATAGGGGGAATGGAGAGTACCCTGCCCCTCCGAGAGATTATTCGCCGCCTGGAGGTGAGGAGCACACACACACACACACACACGTACGTGCGTGTATATGAACAGATCTGCTGCTGTCTGTCTGTGACACTCGTGTTGCTGTGGCAGATGGCGTACTGCCAGCACATCGGTGTCGAGTTCATGTTCATCAACGACCTGGAGCAGTGCCAGTGGATCAGGCAGAAGTTTGAGACTCCTGGAGTCATGCAGTTCAGTCTGGAGGAGAAGAGGACCCTTCTGGCCCGCATGGTCCGCTCCACCAGGTACTCGCGCGTCGGCGCCACCTGCTGTCCCGGAGGACCGGATCGTCTGCGGTCCTTGTGTTCTGCTGTAGAAGCGTTTCAGAGCAGTTGAATGGTTTGTCAGAGAGAGACTACGAGTGGATTAAGTATGCTGTGGTTGGTTGTGCTCGATGACGGTGCAGATTTGAGGAGTTCCTGCAGAGGAAGTGGTCATCAGAGAAGCGCTTCGGCCTGGAAGGCTGTGAGAGTCTCATCCCGGCACTCAAAACCATCATTGACAAGTCCAGCGCCAGCGGCGTGGAGAATGTCATCATGGGCATGCCCCACAGGTAAGCCCCGCCCCCTGCCCCGCCCCCACGCACCCTGCAGCCCCAGGGCAGGCCTGTTCATCACATACCGGTGAATGCTTGGTTTAGTGAAATTTGGATTTGAAGGAGTGTGTGTGTGTGTGTGTGTGTGTGTGTGTGTGTGTGTGTGTGTGAGCAGAGGGCGTCTGAACGTGCTGGCAAATGTGATCAGGAAGGAGCTGGAGCAAATCTTCTGCCAGTTCGACTCCAAGCTGGAAGCTGCTGATGAGGTCAGAGGAAGGGGCAGGGTCTTTCTGCGCAGTAGTGCATATGAGATCAGTCTTTCTGCTTATTTGGGCGTATGATGTCAGAGCAGGGGGTGGAGACTTTAAGATCCGTGGTGTGTCAGTCTTCTGACGCTTATAATCATCCAGTAAAATTATAATTTGTGATTGCATGTTTCTTGTCATGTCGCCTGGGAATTATATCTCAGCATTGAGCGTGAGTGTGTGTGGTCTTATCTGTCTGCACATGTTTCTGTGTGGGCGTGTGGTTCTGTCCTTACACGCTTCCACCTGTGCGGGTACGCTGTTTGCGTCCATCTTCACGTGCGTGTGCCCTGTGACGTGTGCGACAGGGCTCGGGAGACGTGAAGTACCACTTGGGGATGTACCACCGCAGGATAAACCGCGTGACCGACCGGAACATCACGCTCTCCCTGGTGGCCAACCCCTCCCACCTGGAGGCCGTGAACCCAGTGGTGCAGGGCAAGACCAAGGCCGAGCAGTTCTACTGCGGAGACACGGACGGCAACCGCGTAAGACGCACGGGCGCACGTGTGTTGGGGGGGGCACGTGTGTGGGGCCCACGTTCTCCGTTTTGCAGTGTAGAAGGGTAGATGGTTTGGTAATCCTCAGCCCTGTGGTAGGCCGCTCACTCTGGGTGTGGGTGTTGTGGCTGGGGGTCTCTCCAGGTGATGTCCATTCTGCTCCACGGGGACGCCGCGTTCGCTGGCCAGGGCATCGTGTACGAGACGTTCCATCTGAGCGACCTGCCGTCCTACTCTACCCACGGCACGGTGCACGTGGTCGTCAACAACCAGGTACACGACGCAGTGATGTTACTGTCTGAACATCTGGACTCTGCTTCCACTGAATCCAAAAAACGCCCAGAACCTTCACCCCAGAAAATGGGGTGTAATTTTCTCCCATGGGGAAGGAATGAGTGTCCAGGTCAAAATATCTGTGATGTTAACATGAGGCCACTTGGCCAGACCCTTTTCTGTTCACTCACAATCCCCCCAAATCCACTTTAAACAACCTTCAAACAGAAATTAGCTTAGCGCTCTCTCTCTCTCTCTCTCTCTCACACACACACAGATTGGCTTCACCACAGACCCTCGTATGGCGCGCTCTTCTCCATACCCCACCGACGTAGCTCGAGTGGTGAACGCACCCATCTTCCACGTTAACGCGGACGATCCGGAGGCCGTCATGTACGTGTGCAACATAGCAGCTGACTGGAGAGCTACCTTCCACAAAGACGTCGTGGTCGACTTGGTGAGTGCGTCTGTGTCTTGGCCCTTGGGTTGCGTGCGTGCGTGCGTGCGTGTGTTTACGATCCTCTGTCCCCTGGTGCAGGTGTGTTATCGGCGTAACGGCCACAACGAGATGGACGAACCCATGTTCACACAGCCGCTCATGTACAAGCAGATCAAGAAGCAGAAGCCCGTTCTGCAGAAATACGCAGAGAAGCTCATCGCGGAGGGCGTGGTCACGCGGCAGGAGTACGAGGTGACCACTCCCAGCTCGCACGCTGACCACACCCACCGCACGCCACCCACTGTCCTGCGAACCGCGCTTACCCACAATGCACTCTACCCCAAGGGAGCCACCACACTCTCTACAGCAGACTGGCAGTGTGGTTCACATACACAAATGAACACATGCGCTTTGCTGTGCTTTGCTTATGCTTCATGATGTTGGCTTGGTTCACAGCTGCCCACACGGTCATTCAGAACGAGTGCAGGTGTCTTCAGCTTTGGTTGTGTTTGTTCTGAAGTGCCGTCATTTTCCCAGTGGAGCCTCGGTGTGTTTGAAGCAGACGGTTCCGAGTTCTGAGTAAAGTACAGAGTCAGCACTGATTGTCTGTGTGTGTGTGTGTGTCTCCGTGCGTGTGTGTGTGTCTGCGCATGTGGGTGTGCGCACGTGCAGGAGGAGATCGCCAAGTACGATAAGATCTGTGAGGAGGCTCACGCGCGCTCCAAGGATGAGAAGATCCTCCACATCAAGCACTGGCTGGATTCCCCCTGGCCTGGTGCGTGCGTGCGTGCGTGCGTGCGTGCGTGCGTGCGTGCGTGCGTGCGTGCGTGCGTGCGAGCGAGCGTGGTTTAGCCAAAGGAGAGAATTGAGCATTGGTGTGACAGCCGTGTGTGTGTGCAGGTTTCTTCACTCTGGACGGCCAGCCCAAGAGCATGAGCTGCCCCTCCACAGGCCTGACCGAAGAGGAGCTCTCACACATCGGGCAGGTGGCGTCGTCCGTACCTGTAGAGGACTTCACCATTCATGGAGGCATGTGCACACACACATTTACAAACACACACCCCTCATATATTGTGTGTGTGTTTTCACACACACACACACACACACACACACACACTTGCATGAATAGTTCCCCTCTCGCCCAGGTCTGAGTCGTGTTCTGAAGGGCCGTGCTGAGATGATCCGGGGCCGGACGGTGGACTGGGCTCTGGGCGAGTACATGGCCTTCGGCTCCCTGCTCAGGGAAGGCATCCACGTGCGCCTCAGTGGCCAGGATGTGGAGAGAGGCACCTTCAGGTACAGCCTGGAGACGCCCACTTACCCACACTCCCTAACTCCCTCCCATCATCCGCCCACTTACCCACACTCCCTAACTCCCTTCCATCATCCGCCCACTTACCCACACTCCCTAACTCCCTCCCATCATCCGCCCACTTACCCACACTCCCTAACTCCCTCCTATAATCCGGATGATGGAGAGGGAGAGAGAGACAGAGAGGGAGAGAGAGACAGAGAGGGAGAGAGGGAGAGAGGGCCTGAATGTGAGGCGGGGGTGGGTTGTGACATATATAATGCGTGTCTTCTTATCTATGTGCCAAAAGTAGTGGTCTGTCAGCAGAACAGCCAACCAGCCCAGCAAAGTGTTCAGCATGAGTCAGCAGAACGGCCACTTCCTGCCTCTCCTCTCCCTGGATGGATGGACATTGCTTACACGTGTTTTCATTCGTGATTTATTTGTTTATTTATTTAAAGTAACCTTAGGCAGTTGTGTTCCAGAGTGTAGGTGAGACGTGGTGTCTGAGGAGGAAGGGTGCGTGTTACTGTGTCTAAGACGGAAGCCGCAGTAGCTTCACACGATATGCTTAGCGTGTCGATTCACACGCGGTCATTTCCAAACGAGTTTTGTCTTTCAGCCGTCGTAATACTGAGCGTCTCCGTCTCCCTCTGTCTGCCCAGCCACCGTCACCATGTCCTCCATGACCAGAACGTGGACAAGAGGACCTGCATCCCCATGAACCACGTGGCCCCTGACCAGGCTCCATACACCGTCTGCAACAGCTCCCTGTCGGAGTACGGTGTGCTGGGTGTGTACCCCCCCCACACACACACACACACACACACACATCTGACCTGTACCCTGTTGTATGTATTGTATTGTATGCTTTAATAGTTCTTATAGGTATAAGTGTGTTCTCCCACTCACTTCTCTTGCCCCTCTCTCTCTGTCTCCATGGTTCACTGTCTCAGGGTTTGAGTTGGGCTTCGCCATGGCCAGCCCCAACGCGCTGGTTCTGTGGGAGGCCCAGTTTGGGGACTTCCACAACACAGCCCAGGGCATAATAGATCAGTTCATCTGCCCCGGCCAAGCCAAGTGGGTCCGTCAGAATGGCATAGTGCTGCTGCTACCACACGGCATGGAGGGCATGGTGAGACTACATTACCCACAATCCACCTCCATGTTTTCTTTGGTCTTTATTTTTGGGTGTGCTTATTACATTGTGTACTGTACATATCTGTAACATTGCCAGTGGAGTACATTTTCATCATAATGTGTATATTTTTCTGGCCACTTCTACAACAGGTTCTTTTAGTTACTGTATTCCCTTCTTTCTTTCTTTCTCTCCCTGCCCCTCTCTCTCTCTCTCTTCCCATCCAGGGTCCTGAACACTCATCTGCTCGTCCAGAGCGTTTTCTGCAAATGTGCAACGATGATCCTGATGTTTTCCCTGTAAGGTTTTTTTTGCTGCAGAACATTTTTGTTGGTTGTTCTTAACTTCTGTAGAAATGATGTACTGTCTATGGAGCAACCGTAAATTTAAGCAGCATCTCCTGAGGGCCTCTGTACCCGCCCCTGGCTTCGTTTGATTGGTGTATTTAGGTTTGTTTGTTTGTTTGTTTGTAACTACGCATGCAGAAAATCACGGAGGACTTGGAGGTGCGTCAGCTGTACGACTGTAACTGGATGGTGGTGAACTGCTCCACTCCTGCCAATTACTTCCACGTCCTGCGACGGCAGATCCTGCTGCCTTTCAGGAAGCCTGTGAGTTTCCGTGGGAACCCCTGCCGCCCACAACACCATGCTCACCCTTCAACACGCGGACATGCACACAGGAATATGCTGCTTGTTGCCCCGAACAACCAGTATGCCGTTTCTCCTCTTCTTCAGCTCATCATATTCACTCCTAAGTCTCTCCTGCGCCACCCGGAGGCCAAGTCCAGCTTTGACCTGATGCTGCCTGGTCAGATTCCTTCTTTCTGTGATCAGTTCCATGAAGCACCAAGCTGAATCTCTCACCACAATATGATGTTTGAAGATATTATGCTTATTTTTGTCTTTTTGTATTTGCAGCTTTGCGTGTGTACTCTTTTGTTTTTATGTCTCTGCTTCGTGAGTCTGCATTTACGATCATGTATGCTTTTGTAATTGGTCGTGTGTGTGTGTGTGTGTGTCGTTAGGCACCCACTTCCAGCGTGTGATCCTGGAGGACGGCCCTGCGGCCCAGAACCCCGGTGACGTGAAGCGTCTGATCTTCTGCACGGGGAAAGTCTACTACGAGCTCACACGTGAACGCAAAGCTCGAGAGTTGGAGAGCACTGTGGCCATCGCTCGCATTGAGCAGGTAAAACACACACACACACACGCGCATATGTCACGGTGCTATTAGTGTACCATAATGCAGCGTCCCGCTGGACTGGGTGGTGTGTGATGTCGTTGGTCTCCGGGTCGTCCTCCTCCAGTTGTCTCCGTTCCCGTTTGAACTGGTCAAAGCAGAGACGGAGAAGTACCCCAGCGCCGACCTGGTCTGGTGCCAGGAAGAACATAAGAACCAGGGTTACTATGACTACGTCAAGCCACGCATGCGGACCACCATCAAACGCGCCAAGCCTGTCTGGTAAGTGCTTGTGAATACACACACACGCACATTTAGATGTGTTACAACCTTGTGTGCTAGGACATGTACTTGGCATGATGGTGGTGGTGGTGATGAGGTGAAATCGTCCTCCATGATGATGGAGGAAAAGTCATGAAAACATTACTTGGATACATTTGTCTGCAGTAAAAAATAAAATGGCCAAAACGTTTCCTTCTGGGTTGAGGGTAGATTTAGATGTTTTAGATTCAGGCTGCAATAATACTGAAGTGGATGACTCCCAAAGATGTGTCTCTGTGTGTCTCTGTGTGTGTGTGTGTGTGTGTGTGTGTAGGTATGCTGGTCGTGAACCTGCAGCTGCTCCTGCCACTGGGAGTAAGAATTCCCATCTCCAGGAGCTGAAGCGTTTCCTGGACACAGCCTTCAATCTGGACGCCTTCCAAGATCAGGTCTAACTTTAAAAACAGCAGACAAAACCACGGAGTCCTTCCATTACCCCACCTGTCCCCCCCCCCAAACCACCTCGTCTGAGAACCAGTACCCATCAGTGTTCTCACTACTGCACCGATACCCTACCCATACTGCTCTCCACACCCTATCACACATCCCACTTGATTCCAACACGCACAACCACGCCCTGATTTTAAGCCCCGAAAGAAAGTTCTCCTATTGAGCAAAGTGTTTGTGAACCTTTGCGTGCTCAGCACACACACACGCACACATACGCATGCTGATTACTTGTTTGGATTCCATGATGTTACACTAAATCTCCTGCAGTGTTCTTGCAGTCTGCTGTCAGTCGCAGACTCACCTGTGTTGATTTGAGACGCGTGTTCCTGCAGAAAATCTACGGCAACCAACAACCGCACAAATGATACGTGATAACAGTTAATACCAATGACACCCACAGGCAACCAAAGCACAGCTCATGAAATCTTGCATTACTCCTGAGTTTTTAGTCCCTACTGTAGAAAAGTCTCTGTGATTGGTGAAGGGTTCCACTTTGCGCAGCTCTCAGATGAGTGTCGTGACGGATGATTGGTTGGAAATGAGTCCCCCAAGGCATTTGTATTAAAGGAGAGTCAGTTGTAGGGGGGAGGTGCCTGCCATGTCCATCCACATACAACACTGTGAGGGAAATCTTCAAATTCTCCATCTTCTTTCTCTCTCTCTGATCATCTAGGAGTTTTGTGTTGTTGCTCGGATCTGCTTCTTCCAAATGCTTTGTTGAGGTTTTTTTCTTCTTTTGTGATGTGTTTTTGCTTTACTGCCACTACTCGTGTAAGTACTCAGCCGACTAGTCTGTTGTTTCTGTACACTTGAAATAAGGAGAAATGAGAAGCAGAAAGATGCGACATCTCTGGGTGAAGCGGTTCGGCAGACAGATGAACCGATGCATTTCCTGTATTTTTGCACTGTTTTCTGGCAAAAAAATAACAAAATATCTGTCAGTCCTCTAAAACTCTTATTTTACTTGTATGACTGTATTTATATGAATGTGCTCGCACAAAAGAACGTTCCGGAAAACTGGGAAAACCGAGAGCGCCACCAGGAGCAGGTTTTTTTTTTTGTTGTTGGTTTCCTTTTCTTTTCCCCAGCCCCACCTCCACAAACTCCCTCATTCAGTCTCCTTACACCTTCCCATGTGCCAAAAAGCCACCTCTGCCCTTATTGAGAATCAGCACTGCTAGCAGTAAAGTAAGACTGAAATCAAAGACTCCTGTACGTTTGGGATTGTTGGACAGTGCAAGACGTCCTCCGATTGCCTCTCAAAGAGAAAGTGAATGGTTTTATTTATTTTTATTTTAACGGATTGAGATTCTTCCCTTGTTTATCTTCATTCAATAAACACATCTTCTCAGAGCTGCTAAGCTGTGTCGTGAATGATCAGTTGTGGTTGCAGACACTGCCTTATTGCAATGTAAACTGAGCAGACCAATTAAAAGTTCAGAAAGATGTGGAATGTGTTCTGTGTATGTAATACTTTAATATTTTAGAAACCCCTTTAGAAAACAGTCTATCAGAGAACACAGGCATGTACTGTACAATTCATACACGTGCATGCACTTTTTAAAAACACTTTAATTACTGGTATCAGACTTTGCCCATTGCATTTTTGACAAAGTGCATTTGAACTCCAGTCAGGCAACTTCACAGGTCAAAGTTTCCTCACCACCGACAAGGCATAAGGCAACAGTGCGGCAGTGATATGAATACAGAAAACAAGTATGCTACATGCTGCAACCTAAACACCACTAATACACTATTCTAGGCGTATTACTACATTTCGGGTAATTTTTCTAACCTCTATTGAATAAGTCAAGTGTTACGGATACCAATATGTCGTGCAGGATTCTGTTAGCCATGTTCAGTGGTCCGTTTCTGGCCGCAAGACAGCCGTTTGCTTGATATAGTCTACCGGAAAATACGTCATGAACCCAACGCGGTGTCACGCTACTATATTATTGTACATTATACTAGATTAAACTCTAATACCAATTGAAAGAATTGAAACAATTCGCCGTCATTTTAGTCAATTTACGGTGCAGCTCAAGTGAGCGTAATTCCGCGCTTAAACACGTGCCACATAACTTCTGTTGGCGCGTGTCAACGTCACTAACAGGAAAACCCTCCAGAACTCGCGTTTCCTTAATTCGCGCGAATGACGAAAACCCTGAACAACCGTCTCATTGGCTACTGCTGGAGCTACGTAAATCAGTGGCGCGCTCTCATTGGATTAAGATGTCTCTAAGACCCCGCCCCCACAGGCTGTTATATAGCCCAACGCTCCGTTTCCGCTTTCTTCTCCATTCCAAGACCACAGTGTCCTGTTCGGACAAGACAAAAGATTCAAACTTGGGTCGCCATCATCTAAACGCAGGAAACATGGCGAGACCTAGAGTTTTCTTCGATATTGCTGCAGATGGAAAACCGGTCGGCAGAATAATTATGGAGGTAAACTTGTGCCGTCATGTCCCTCTCGTCTTGCTTGAGGAAATGACCGTGATTTTCCACTCGGCTCTATGCATCGCAAATTAATTGTTCGATCAGGGAGAGTAGGTGGTCTGCATTTAAACTTGGTATTTCCGTATTTTTTGCGTAACTATTTGTAATCCTAAATTTAATCTAGAACGGTAACTACATGTTACGAACTGCTACAGGCTATCGGATGTTTTTTTCACCATCTCGTTGCACGACTGCGCCGTGGGTACCGCCGCATTTATTTAATTTTATTTCTTTTAAATGAGAACTTTTGCCTCGAGTTCGACCAGGGACTCTAGCTACTAACTATAAATGGGCTGGTTGGCTACTTGGTCCAGCTTTCTTTATTAGTTCTGCTGGTTACCAGTCTGCCGGAGTTTGCTCGCTCGACAGACTAAAGTATTTCCGTGAATTGGCCGCTGTGTCTGCTACGGTTAATTGAGAAGCGCTTAATTATGGCGAGGCGCCAGCAGACTGGGCTGGGTCGCCCGGTACACCGACCTCGGCCATGCGTTTCGTGGGAGGTAACTAGAATTAACGTAACATCATCCCTAGTATACTCAACCATGAGATTACGAAATATGGCTTGCCGTCTTAACATATTTAGAAGCTTGGACGCCATTTTGAGGATTTAATCGTCTGGCTAAGGTGAAACTTAATGGTTGCTGTTTTGACCGACGTCTAGATGTTCGTTAGCTCGTGCACTACAGTAGCTGGAGTCCTTGCGCCGGTGTAAGATACGGGCAAATACGCAAATATTAAAAACATTTTGAAAGTGTATCTCTTGCTACGAATACGTGGGGTAGCTAGAATATGTGCGCCGTGTAGCCTGAACTTGAACGTGTGCACATCTTCCATTAGCTAGTTGGCTACTCGGCCGCAATGGCAAACACTTAACATTTTTAATTACCTACCAGCTAGCGAAAACTTCAGTTAAAAGCGTTTAATGTGAATCCCGGCAGTGACACGGGCTTATTGACTCTGGACTGAGATGCGGATAATTTTAGGTTGCTGGAAACGATTTACTATCGCAATTTGACTGAAGTGCGCAACGCTCGCGAGTAGACCGCGCCTTTGTTGGAGCGGTGCGTGCAGGAGTTGAATCGGGCGGGCAGGCGGCCCACGCGCCCAATTACGGCCGCACAGGCGACTTCGGTTGCCATTTGTCGCAAATCTGTGTTAATAAAAAGTTATATTTGGAAAGCCATTCGGCTTGCAGCGGAAGCGTTTGAGTTGTAACCGTCGCCGCCAGCCACTACCCCTCCCTCTACCGGCTCCATGAATGGAGTCGTGTTCTGGAAAATGGCGGTGGTGGGGTGGGACAGCGTCGAGGCACTGCGGAGATTTCATTGCAGACGCCTAGCCAGACTTTTAGCCTAACCCTAGCTAGCCTGATGAGCTAGATATCGTTTCTATTACCTTTATGTTGAAGGGAACTGTTCGCTCACAAATACTCCGGCAGGACTGTGCGCAAGTCCGAGCACGTGGTCGGCTTCCTACTTGGCGCGCTCGGTGGTGCACGTGATGGTGCTGTCCCGGTGGCAGCTACCGCAGGATCCTTTTTTTTTCTTTTTTTTTGCCAGTGTGTGGGCCGTGTTCACTTTTACCCCGCGGTGGTGACCAGTTGCTTGTATGGAACCCGGTATGCGCGTGGGCTACTCGGCTGCCTGTAGACTCGCGTTCATCGCATCTGGTATCTGTCAGTATGGGCCCTGACGTCACCTTCCTCACGTGTCCAGTGTAGCCAGATTGCGTCAGTAGCCTCCAGACAATTTCAGCAGGTTTTTGTATTTTATTAAGCGCTAGATTTAAATATGAAGTGGAGATGAACAAGCCTAAACTTGCTCTTGCAGGGTGAGAACGTTCTCTTTTCAGATGGACTGTCCCTGACTCTATGGAGTATTGCCTGTATTTGACATGTTTAAGAGGATTCCATGTTGGTGCAGGTGCTTTTTTCTGCTTCATTTTAGGTTGTGATTTTGTTACCACCACCCCCCCCCCATTTGAATCAAATGCATTCCTGATCTTGTAACTTTCTTCTTTCAACAGCTAAGAGCTGATGTTGTCCCTAGAACGGCAGGTGAGATTCTTCACTTGATATGTAGATGGTTTGGGTTTAAATA
Organism: Brachyhypopomus occidentalis; assembly: GCA_020368025.1. Classification (NCBI taxonomy): domain Eukaryota; kingdom Metazoa; phylum Chordata; class Actinopteri; order Gymnotiformes; family Hypopomidae; genus Brachyhypopomus; species Brachyhypopomus occidentalis. Next base: position 1,778,844 of record JAGXOD010000035.1, on the reverse strand, counting down.
ATCAGTGGTCGTCATAGACAGTACAAGACACGCATGCTGTTTTGTTTCAGAGAACTTCAGGCAGCTCTGCACAGGCCAGCCGGGGTTTGGCTACAAGGGCTCCAGCTTCCACCGTGTCATCCCTGGTTTCATGTGCCAGGTACACCCCGTCCCTTTTGCTTTCCCTTTATTTTATTAGCCACATTTGGTGCACTGAAGGGACCTACAGAGAGACCAAGTCCCCTTACTTGGGACACTACATTCTCCAGCTTCACTCTTGGTCTGAGTTTCTCCCTTTTGGCCCACAGGGTGGTGACTTCACAAACCACAATGGAACCGGTGGGAAGTCCATCTATGGCCACAAGTTTGAGGATGAGAACTTCAGCCTGAAGCACACTGGTGCTGGCTGCCTCTCCATGGCCAATGCTGGACCCAACACCAATGGCTCCCAGTTCTTTATCTGCACCGCTCTCACCAGCTGGTCAGTAACCAGTAACTCCCCACCACACCCTTTCTGAGTGGAATTGTATACAGTCTTGAGGGGGGTTTTTGGGAGCACTATTACATGTCCAGTGGAGTTTACAGTACTTGGTTTGGGGGGCAATCTTTGCTTTTCTCGCTCATTTGTGAATTTGTGGGGTTCTATAGGTGTTGCCTATTAAACCCTCAGGTCTAAAGCTAGTTTGAGTCTACTGTTCCCCGTAGTGAAGGTAGAAGGCATTGAGTATAGATCTTTGAACATTTTGCCTAAAGCAGGTGAGATTTGGCCATGAGTGACCATAATTCTCTCTTCCCTTCAGGCTGGACGGCAAGCATGTGGTCTTTGGTCAGGTTGTGGAAGGCCTCGACTTTATCAAGAAGGTTGAGACTTTTGGATCCAACAGTGGCAAGACCAGTGCCAAGATCACCATCAGCAACTGTGGGGAGCTGTAGATGCGATGCACTAGATCCAAACCCTAAAGTCCTTCCGATCCTGGTCCAGTCCCCTCCCAAATCCTGTCTTGGGTCACGTTCCTACCTGCTTTTACACCCGTCCTTTAAATCCATCTGTCCTTTTTGATAAGTTGCCTTTTTTTTTTTGCTTGGTTAGGCTAAATATTTTTTTTTCTCCCATTTGGAAACTGGCTTCCATTTAACTTTGAGGTTTGTTTATCAAAATCTGGAAATAAAGGGGAACAATGAGCTAGGATGTCTTGACTTGTTGATCTTTTTTTAAATTCTGCTTATATAATAATAATAATCTTTATTTGTATAGCACCTTTCATGCTTACATGCAACTCAAAGTGCTTTACAGATTAAATAAATCAAAACATTAATATCTATATTATATTAATATATCTGAACTAGCTTTGAATAACTTGGATGATGGCAAAGTTGCCAATAAATGTTCATTTATTAAAGTGTACCAGATTTACTGTTTGTATGCAGATCACTGCTTCATCTGCCCGTATCAACAGTTGACATCTGTAGTTTAATGTGGAATGTTGCAGGAAGCACTAATCATGGTCTCCATACTCAGTCCTACAAAATGAAATGTGATGGCAGTAGCTCACTACTGGTCTATGGAACGTTGCTGGTTTAAGTCAGACCTTTGGTGTTACTATTTCTATATGAAGTGTTTGACAAAGCATCATGCAAAACTGCTTGTGGAGTCTGTTGTCTCCGTTAATGCAGCCTGTTGCTGTCAATCACTTTGTTGCTATGACGGTTAAACTAACCAAATGAACCTGGGGAGGGAGGAGCATCTCTTTACAAGTGAGTTTCAGCATTTGCATTCAATAGTGTGTGAAGTAGGTGCACTATGTACATCAATGTGCAACCATGTATTTAATGCCCAGCAATTTCATAAAATGACCAGAAGGGAAAAGGTGAAGGAGACTCTGGGAGAGTTCACCGCAAGACTCCCTGGTGAAAGCTTGGCTCTGCTTATCTAGTGCTTCCCTGAACATAACTTGTTAAATTTCAATGTTTGGCACAATTCGCTTAAGAAACAGCGTAATTCTTCAGTCATCTCGTTAATTAACGTTCGGCAGCACTGTTCAGGTTTTTAAGGTTGCTATTGAAAGTTTTTTTTTTTAATGAAAGTACTGCTAAATAAACCTTGGGGAAATGTTTTAAATGGTACATAAAGCTAAATTTTAATAATCTGTAGTTAACTCTTGCATCATTGCAAATACTATTAAAATGACATTTTAGGTACATGGAACCACTGTTAATGTAGAAGAATGAGTCAATGAGAGACTGGTGTGCCGTTCTTGCGTTTCGGGACCACCCTTCCCTGAAACATTTATTTAGATCATGAACAGCGTGCATCTGCCATAAATAACCACTAGATGGCACCGTTACCGCAGCCAAGAGTTGGTATTAGCGTGCATTAAAAAATAAACACAGGTCTGTTCTTAATGATATGCAACGCCACTGCAAGGTTTAGAATAATCTCTGTAGCCAGTAAAGCGCTAAGCATGTACTATATTTTGTTTCGGTACTCTTTGAATAGTCTATTACAACTGCCCTATAGCTTAAAATAGAAAAATGCAGCACCACAATCTTGCTGTAGTGCAAGAATGTAAAATCTTTATGTATATTTGTGATGTACATCAAGGTGGCTCTGTAGATGTTACTGAACACCTTCAGCTGTGGAGTGACTCTCCTCCGAGCAGTCTAAACCTGGCAGACTCCGAAGACGTTGGAGCTGTTGGTCTGGGGCCGGCAGTGCAGGCCGGTCCTACAGTCGCACATGCCCAGTTCACGGCGGGCTTTTCTGCGGCCGGGTAAGAGGCAGAACTCGTCTTCCCGAGGGACACGCTGACATCTTCTGGTTCTCTGATACAGCACGCAGCACATTCCGTCTGCACAGTCACTCGATCGGAGGCACTCGCCTCTCTCCTGCACTGTGGTGGAAGAGGAAATGACATCAGCATTTACAGTGAAGGTCTGGGTCTACCGTGCAGGTTGGCGCTCCCTAGCAGAACGCTGAGGTTTCTGAAGTACACCACACCCATTACCTTTCTCTTTCTCTTTGCTTGCATCTTCTGGTGAGAGCCCCGTCTTACCGCCATGACGCTGCCTCTTCTTTGTGCCTTTGCATCTATTCACCTGAAAGAGATACAGATATAGAGAGACGCAGATACTTAGAGAAACAGATTCAGAGATACACAGTCAGTTGCACAAAAAGGTGACTGTGTGTAACCAGCACTGATCTCCCCATGCCTCCTCAGTCACGAGCAGACTGTGACCGAGGTCATTTGAGCTTTAGCCTTTCTCTGGAGTCCGTACCAGTTCAAGAGCGCTGCACTCTGGTCCGTCACGTCTGTGCTGCCGACGTTTCATAGTGTTAAGGACGCTGACGTCTACTGTGGGGAGCTTCACCTGCTGGGACACATTGGGAACAAAATCTCAGTTCAGTCAATTGACACAAGCTGGGGATTCTGTATTTATGTATTTAATAATAATAATTTAATATTATTTATTTAATAATCATGCTCACATTTATTCACCTTTATTGAATGAAAACAGTAACAAAAATCCACACACGTTAATCTATAATCTGCTCTTCTAAATCAATTTTTAAAAGCTTTAAGTGAGAAACAATGAGCAGGAAATGAGCTCTTCATCTCGGTGGACTGTGCACACGCATCCAGGTAAGTTCAAGTTCACTTTTATAAAGTGTGCACGCATTAAGATTAAGAGCGTCTCGAGCGTCTGAAACGGACACTCGCGCCAGCTGACCACAGATCAGCCTGTTTTACTCACCCGTCTGCAAGCAACAATACTACTACAGTACTACTACTAAACTATACTACTAAACTATACTACTACTGCACTACACAAAAGCAGAACAGACATCTAAACCACGCCCCGCACCCCACTCATTTATACATAATCCATAATCAATAATAAATACATATATAGTATAGTTAATACTTACACGACCGTTTCCTCATAGTAAATAAAAGTTCGGCTATCGGGTTAGCAATACTAGCAAAAATCTTTAATTCGGCACAGTTTCAGTATTTCTTAATATATGTCCGATCCTCAGTGACATTTTTTTAAAAACCGAACAGACTTAGGCTTTTTAGCTCATTGTAACATCTCTTGATCGCCTCCTTTGGCTCGCTAATCAAAAGCCGTCATGTAACCTATAAAGACCGTCACTTCCTTTCGCTCATTAATCAAAATTCATTCATCTATTTAGCTCTGAAATTACACCCCGTGTAAGGACGCGTAAAATCACTGGTTTCCTACACAGAGCTGATTCCTAGCAATTTGTATTCTGAAGCACGCTGTAATTTGCGTGAAAAGGTGACAATCAGTTATGGTCTTACCTGTTGAGAGTCTATAATTTCTTTAGATGAGCGAATAATATTTGACTCTAAGCCACAAACAGCCGAGGTAACTGACAGCAGTAAGGTAACGACAAGCGAGCACATTGCTGAACCTAAAACAGAGGCGTATAAGGTCCCACGACACTTAAGCAAACGCATACTTATGAACACAAGCAGAACTGGAACATTTATATAGCAGATCACGCATTAAAGCCATAATTACATATTAGGGGCCCACGGGCGGCGGCAAAGATGAAAGGTCCCGTCGTCTTTCATTGCGCGTGAATCCGCGTCGACCTTCTACACCTGTTACACTTTTGAGACTTGCTATGATCAAAAAAAGGCCTTTGAACGAAACCCATTAGTTAACCGCATCTGTAGACTCGGATGTAGGATGCTTCCGGTGCCGGAAAAGGTGATTATCTGCCCTGAATGTTGGATTGAGGAAAAAAAGAAGGTCGATCCGGTATAGTCTTTCGCTCTTATTTAGGCATATAAGCCTACGATTTCCGAAAACTTACAAATGATCAGAACAGCTGCTAAATGTTATTTTCATATTGCCAAACGAAAACGAATACAGTATAAAATAAACACGTCTCTCTTATTTTTGGCAAGATATTTCAGGTAAGATGAAAAGGTTTATTGTTCAGCAAATAAGATTTCCGTTCAAGACCAAGTTTCATAATCAACCATGCGTTAAATACGGGATTTCCGGCAGCAACAGCTAGGGTTACCTGTAATTACCTGCGCCCCATCTCGGGGCGCTTGTTCAAACAAGACAGCTCGTGGCGTTTTCAAAGGAAGGTTTTCCAGTGTTCTACCTGTAGCAATAACACTATGAGAGAGAAACTCGTTAAAATGGGTTCTTGATTTAGCTTTGGTTAACCTGGCAAAACTGTTACCTCTGTGTTGGGCAGGCTATTGGCGTGCATGCAGAGCGATTATCTCGCAGGACTTGTAGTGCACGCGCAAAAGCACGCGCATGTGAGAGATAAAGTGTAAACTAAACACAGAGCAGGTGATGGATGAGGGGCGAGTCTCCAAACCCTCAGGCCTCTCTGCGTAAAAAGCCAATCTGCATCAGAGACCGCGGAGATCAACATCAGAGAGACCACGCGCGTACGTGTGTGCCTGTGCTTTTTTGAGCGAGAACATTTGTTTTGTTATGAACATTACATATTAATATTTTTGTTCATCTATATGAAGACTGTGTTCATCTGTATGATTGTGTGTGTGTGTGTGTGTGTTGAATTAGCTGAAATGGAAGAGGGCAAAGGTGAAATTTGTTGCTCTGTAACATTTTCCACTGGTGCTCTCTGGCTGAGTGGATTAAACAAGGGCAATAGGACATTAACCTGTGCCAGACAACACAAGTCAACTCTCATACACAGATGATAAAGGACCTCTGTCTGAAACGCATCCTGTTTCTCTGTAAATGTTGTGTGCCACACTTTCACTGCAATTTTGAATATCTCTATATCACATACATTCTTTGTGGCAACATATTCTTTAAAAAAAACTATTGTTTATATTAATAAATCACAGGCTAACATGAATATAACACACAGGGTAATTTGCATAGTAAATAGACATAGTACATAGAACCTGCCGTCGATTGTGTGTGTGTGTGTGTGTGTGTGTGTATGTGTGGATGTGATATCAGAGATAAACTGTGACCAGCAGAAGCCCACAGGCCATTCACCTACCCAATAAAGACCAGCAGACACCGACAATTACTCTTCCTCTGTGTGTGTGTGTGTGTGTGTGTGTGTGTGTGTGTGTGTGGGGGGGGGGGGGTGGACTGTCTCTACAAGGACGTTCAAATTGAAGATAGCGACCCTCCCACTCTGAAAAGGACATATAGAGAGCAAGAAGTCACTCCTAACTAGCCACTGGGACACAGCGCCCCTGCCCTGGACACACACACACACACACACACACACTGCACGCCATGCAGCAGAAGGTAAGACTGGTTTAGCTGCCCTACAGACTGCACGTCCTCTCCGCTACTGCGTTACCTAGTAAATGTATTACCACATTACTATTATTACCCAATTAATAACCAATTAATCAATTATTTAATTAATTAATAATTAGGTATCGAATACAAGAAGTGAAAACCTTTTTCAGGTGGGATGTTCACGTGTCTTGAGTTGTCGAGAGCGCTAGTCAGTGGGACCTAAATGCCATGACCATGAAAGATGTGTTTAAGCTTTGCTTCCATTACACTGCTGTCTTACCCAAGAGTGTTTTGCCTGGATGCTTATTTTCAATATAAGTCAATAATATGATATAAGTCTCATATGAAGGTGTCTTCATGTGTTGTGGATATTAGACTCAGTGGCTGCATACAGATGGATTGATCTAGGACATGGTAGATCTCTGAGCGTGTAAAGATGGATTGATCTAGGACATGGTAGATCTCTGAGCGTGTAAAGATGGATTGATCTAGGACATGGTAGATCTCTGAGCGTGTAAAGATGGTACATCGTGTTAACTGGCACTTTGAAGCAAAATCCTAATTTGCCAAAATATTTCTGTTTAAGGATTGTGTTCATTTCACTTTGTACATTTGAAACTAATATTTTTATGTTGTGTGTGTGTGTGTGTGTGTGTGTGCGTCTGTGTGTGTGTGCGTACATGTGTGCGAACCGTTTTTGGTTTTCATTTCTTGCTTCCAGCTTGGCTCACATGTTTACTGACTATAGCTGATGAATGGGGAGGAAATGAATGTTGACAGTTTGGTCCATAGTTTCCATAGTTTCTGCCCTCTGTGGCAGTGTTGATTTGACAACTTATGGACCATCTTATCTCTGTTTGCCTACCTTGTTTTTGTATGTGTGCTACTTCCAGCAGTATTTTATATTTGAAAAACCCTTCAATCTGTCCATTTAGATCCATAAAGTCCATTTAGACTGTTTAGCTTATAGGTGATTTAAACAAATAAAATCCACAAGGAAAAGAACCCAAATGTGGATTAACTGGAGCAGTGTGAACAGCCTTAATCTTATTGCAGAAATTCAATCACACGCTGCTGTGTAGTCAATTCAGATGCATACGGCGCCGATAACCTGCCTCCTGCCGTCTAAACCCAGAAAAACAGATTAGGATGATGATTATCACTGTGGCCACGGGCCTACTGTGAACCCCAGATCACCCAGACCTGTCACACTGCATCTGCTTCCTGCCTAGTAGCAAAGGAACTGGTGCTTTTCTTTAACATGTGAGTCAAAATGACCTCTGTCATAGAAAATCATGGATCTGTTGGCATTTGGGACCAGACTCAGCGATGGTGGTGCTTAAACAACTAAAGAATGGAAGGAAGCTCATTTGAAGAATGATGAATGGAATGAAACTTGATGGTCACTCCTTTGTAATGAAAAGTGCATGAATTGTGCATGTTCATGTGCGCTCGTGTGTGTGTGTGTGTGTGTGTGTGTGCAGTGACACGGCTCAGACATGGCAGTGTGGAACCTGACTGAGTGTGTGAGGAAGAGCAGGGGATCTCCTCGTCTGGTGCTCGTGGTGGTGTTTGTCGCCCTGCTGCTGGACAACATGCTGTTCACTGTTGTTGGTAAGATCACAGGGCTGTGCATAAGCACACACCATCACACACAGAACAACAAGCCGTGCGGTGAGTCCGTCTGGTCACCTTTTCCATGCTGAAGAGTGCAGAGTCGGTGTCAGGCTGGGCCTTGTGTCTGGAGGGTGACATTTAACCTCCTGACTCATGACCTTTGGACGTCTCGCTCTTACACACACACACGCACACACACACACACACACACGCACTGTCTTACCTGATCATCGTCTGCTCTCCTGTCCCCTAGTCCCCATCATTCCTACCTTCCTGTACGCCATAGAGCACAACACGAGCAACGCTTCCTCCTACGCTGTCAACTCCGACATGCTCGCACCAAGCTCCTCCATCCTCTCTCTCTATGACAACACAACTTACCGCGTCGCGTTCGCCCATGGCAACCTCACCAACCAATCCTTAGCCCTGCCCCATGACGCCAGCGTCAGAAGCGCCACCACCTCGGCTGAGTGTAAGGACGACAGCAAGTTCCTGGAGGAGGAGAACGTGAGGGTTGGACTCCTGTTTGCGTCCAAAGCTCTGGTGCAGCTTCTCGTCAATCCATTTGTGGGTCCGCTGACCAACAGGTGTGTAAAGTTTCACTACGAGGTGTTTTCAACAGACACGCGCACGTGTGTGTCATACGTATCTGTAAAGTCTCGAGGGCCAAAGCCAGAGGGACGTGGAAGTGGACGCCGTCCTCCAGAGAACAGAATTCCAACCATAAATGACATTTATTAAATATAAACATAAACAAATGTGAAGGAAATGGAAGACTTAATTCAATGTATTAAGATTTAAGATCATTGAGTCATAAAAATTGAGAAAAGTAGTTTTGTTAGGAGACAGTCCAGTAAGAAGATGTATGATTTGTTAAGTCTGCTCCTTTGACAACCAGGATTGGATACCATATACCGATGTTTGCCGGGTTTGTCATCATGTTCGTCTCCACAATCAGTAAGCACAACCTTACAATTCATAAACTTATAAACAAATAATGAACAAATGATAATTTTGCAGCATGTATGTTTGTGCTGATGTTTTAATCCAGTCTGTTTTAATGACTTCCTGTCCAGCTCATGTTATCAGGTTGGTGTGTGTGTGTGTGCAGTGTTTGCTTTTTCAGGAACGTACACTTTGCTCTTCTTCGCTCGCTCGCTCCAGGGCATTGGCTCCGCCTTCTCCTCTGTCGCAGGTATACAGTGTGTGTGTGTGTGTGTGTGTGTGTTCTTGTGTAAGCTCCGACATGTTGAGTAATGTATGGCTTGTATGTATATGACCGTGTGTGTGTGTGTGTGTGTGTGTGTGTGTGTGTGTGCAGGCCTCGGCATGCTGGCCAGTGTCTACCCTGATGACGATGAAAGAGGGGTTGCCATGGGGATAGCTCTGGGTGGACTCGCCCTGGGTGTCCTGAGTGAGTGAAGATCTTCCACACGTTTAAACTGCACCACAAGCAAAGACTCGGCTCTTGTACCCGGAGCTCTGTTTAGTGTGTGTGTGTGTGTGTGTGTGTGTGTGTGTGTGTGTGTGTGTGTGTGTATGCATGTGTGTGTATGTGTGTGTGTGTGTAGTAGTGTGTCTGGTTGGCTGTGTAAGTGTGTATGTGTGTGTGTATGTTTGTGTGTGTGTGTATGTGTGTGTGTATGTTTGTGTATGTGTGTATGTGTGTGTGTATGTTTGTGTATGTGTGTATGTGTGTGTCTGTGTAAGTGTGTGGTATATCTCTGTTTACTTGTCTTAAGACTCCTGCTTGTATGACAAATTCCTGCAATTCTCTTTCAAACACTTTTTAACACACAATATAAATTCAGCTTCTACCTTTATAAAACACTTTTGGTTACTGAGGTTAAGGTTGGGTGTAGGCATAGCAATATTTTACTACTCTAACAGAACAATGAAAATAGCCCACAAAGTCTTCTAACGTGTGTGTGTGTGTGTGTGTGTGTGTGTGTGTGTGTGTGTGTGTGTGTGTGTGTGCGTGAGTGTGTGTGTGTGTGTGTGTGCGTGTGTGTTGGCGCTCCCTATGGCAGCATCATGTATGAGTTTGTGGGTAAAAATTCACCATTTCTCACCCTCGCGTTCCTGGCTGTGTTTGATGGAGGTGGGTTTAATCGTCACCATTAACCTGTTTACAACAATTACAGCGACTGCCAGAACCTTTGTCTAGAGCTGTAACTGTGAGCCCTGATTAAACACGCTCTGACTCGGATCAAATGTGTCTTTTGTGAACCATTTTCAAACATAGCACTTCAGCTTGTCATACTGCAGCCCTCGAAAATATCCCCAGGGGTAAGCAGACCTCTCTGCGCTAGCACCACGCACCATCCACTCACAGCAGGCCACAGTGCTCACTTTCATTAAGTCATTAGATCCACAAACCCTTGTCAAAACTGTGAGATTACTCCTGCCGGAGCGTTTATGGTTATATCATTCCAAACCTTAAGTTGCCTTACGTCCATTTAAAGATAGAATACAATAGAATAGATGCTTTATTGATCCCGAAGGAAATTAGGGAAAGATGATAGTGGATTAGGGGATGAACGTGAGAAGGGAGAGTTGACTAAAGATGTGTTAAGATTAGACGACATTGCGTGATTATCATGCTGATGCTCTGGGTTTCAGAGTGTGCAGGGGACACCTCTTCTAACTCTGCTGAAGGACCCTTATATACTCATCAGCGCAGGTGTGTGTGTGTGTGTGTGCGTTCTCGTTATTATTCCTCCAGTTGTGACTTCTCCCTGTTGCATTTGCCTCTCGTAACTGAGTGTTTCCTCGGGTCTGTGTGTATAATGGTGTCTTGTGAAGACCTATGCTAGTCGTTAGAGAGCATCCGGTACTATAGGCCAACTATGGTGGTGCTGACGGAGGCCGTTGGAGCGTACTGACCGTGCCTGTTTGACCCTCCAGGGTGTTTGTGCTTTGCTAACATGGGGGTGGCCATGTTGGAACCCACTCTCCCCATATGGATGATGCGCACCATGTGTTCACCAAAATGGCAGCTGGGTAAGCATGTGCACCTTCATCCTCCTCCCTCTTCCTCCTCCTCCTCCCCCCTGCAGCCACGTTCTCCTCCGCTCGGCATGTTTTCTCTTTATCAGAATTACTTCCTAACCTGTTTGTTTCTGCTCTTTGCATGGGTCTGTTGTGAAGGCACTTAATCCAAAAGGCTTTATGCGTGAGTTTGTACGTGCCTCAGAACAGCGTAAGATATCGCGCTGTGTACACAGTGTAAGATGACATGCTGCACACACAGTGTAAAATAACGCACTGCACGCACGTTGTGAGGTGATCCGCTGCATACACGGGGCTCTTCACAGAAAGCAAAGCAGACTGTAGACTTCCACAGACTCGCCAAGACAGCAGCGCTGCAGGACATTAGACTTTAATTGCTTCTTTTATGTGTTCCGCTTGCCTGACACAAAGCGCTGACGCGTCGGGGGATGGGGCGCTCGGGGCTTCCTGATCCGGGCCGCCTGACTATGTGTGCCCTGATGCTCTGATCTGCTCGGCTCGCCGTCTGGGTTCCTAGCCGGTGCATCTCCGCGGGTGATGTATGGGTAACCGGCGTGGGCTTCTCGTCTTGCAGGTGTGGCTTTTCTACCCGCCAGTGTGTCTTACCTGATCGGCACCAACCTGTTCGGCCTGCTGGCTAACAAAATGGGCAGGTAGCGTCTCTTTTCCGGTGCGTTTCGGAAAACACACACATCTGCGTCGTTCATCTCAAGAGTGTGTTTAGAACTTATTAGTGATCGAGTGCAAACTGCAGACACAGAGAAGGAAAGAGGACAGAGGAGTGGATGTCTAATCTGAGGAGAATGATTACTGTAATATCATACATGTTGCTGTCCATTCCTAGGTGGCTTTGCTCCATGGTTGGCATGGTGATTGTCGGCATCAGCCTTCTCTGTGTGAGTACCTCCCCACCGGCAAACTACCAAACTAAAACCAGAAAACAAGACTCCTCCAGCAACAGAAACGGGCGACTTGAACCAGTTATTTATAGTGTTTGCTACGGTGGCAAGCAAATAAATACATTAAATAATGTGGATGTTTTACAGGTTCCTCTTGCCAAAAACATCTATGGCCTCATTGGTCCAAATGGAGGACTGGGATTCGCTATTGGTAATTAAAACCGTATTGGTGATTAGACGTGTTCTGGTCATTAGAACTGTATTGGGAACATAAGCAGAACATACCCAGAATACCTCAGTACTGAACAGCCACTAACTGGCGGAGTGACACTGTCTTTGTGCTTGTGTCTCCAGGAATGGTCGATTCATCTATGATGGCAATAATGGGTTACCTGGTGGACATTAGGCATGTCTCTGTTTATGGGAGTGTGTATGCTATAGCAGACGTAGCACTCTGTATGGGGTTTGCTATAGGTAAATACACTTACGGAGTAATATAGTACGATACTATACTATATCTGCTTAAATGACATTTTATATGATAGACTATTATTCATAAGCTCTCATGTGTATGTACTGTAAATTTTCCTTATAACATACATAACATAACTACATATATTATACACTACAGAGCCCAGAAACGTTGGCCAGAAATATCGCTTGACCGGCTGACCTTTTCACCTCTGTATGTTGCAGGGCCGTCTACAGGGGGCGCTATAGTAAGAGCAATTGGCTTCCCATACCTGATGGTCATCATCGGCATTATCAACATTGCTTATGCACCTCTCTGCTTCTTCCTCAAAAACCCTGCTGTTCGGGAGGAGAAGATGGTAACACTAACACACACACACACACACACGCACATCTTGCAGTTGAATAGTTTCGTTCAGTTCATCGTTTATGTTGTGTGTATTTTCTCAGGCCATTATAAACCAGGAATGTCCTATGCACCTGAAGAGCTACAACACTCAGCGTCCGTGTAGAGAGTTCCCTCTGAGCGACGAAAGTGAAGGAGACGTAGAGGAGTAACGCATAGACACACACACTTACACATCTCACACACACACACACCACACCACGCCTATCCTGAATGTCTATAAATCACTGTGTAGTGTATTACACATTTTTAATGCTTAGTGTTTGTAGTATTCGTTTTACTATACTTTACTGTACAACTATCATACTATTGTGACTGAAATAAACTTATTGGCTAACAGTATCAAACGGGTTTGTTCCAGTCTATCAAAACCTTTGATGGTACTACAGCAGCTCAAACGTTCACTCCCAGAGTTCTGAAACTCGTACACTGTGTCTCCTCGCTTCTACACACCTAACTGGGCTCTAAATACTGTCTTGTGTAAATGTGTTGTGGTATTGGGAACCACTGCTCTATGTGTGTGTGTGCACCTCACAAACAATATTAATGACAACACATATATCATCAACTTAATCGAGTGCACTGCTTTGTGAGTGGTGAACTGGTGGTGTTGGTCATGCGTGTTTCTTTGGTCAACACAATCTCTGTGCTCTTTTAACTCATGATGCTTTAGGTAAACAGAACAGTGCTTGCAAATCGACAGCGAAATCCAATATCCTCTCAGGCAAAGCATGTTGTTACAGTCTCTCTGTGTCAATAAATAACAGCATTGTAGAAGCGAAAGGTGATGCTCCTCTTCTTGAATATGTGCACTGAACACATCTCACCCTCTGATAACAGACAGGAAGGAGAAGACAAAAGCCGCGCGCGTCACGGTATGATGTTAGCAGTCTAGCTCAATGCATTCATTCCCACCCTCCATAAACTAATACGCGCTTCCATTATAACGGCCTTTGTAAACGGGCAAACCGTAGCACAAGGGCGGCTGATTAGAAACTGCATCTCGTTGCTTTTTGTTCCTGTACAACGATATGGCAGCGTTCGCTGGAACATGCAGACTTGACGGACAGCACACAGGCACTAATCACAGCAGCACAGCGCGAGCACGGAGCACCAGGTGAAATGGAGCAGGATTAAAACAAGAGACCCATGATGCAAAGCGTGCAGAGGAGCCTCTGAGACAACCCAGCACCCAGCATCAAAGTGGCTATAACGGAGAACTATAGATATTAAAATATTTTACTATCATTATGTTTCTGGGAGCGTTAATACACACCAGGATGAATATTGCTTTATTAAGTAAATACAATGTTTATTTTATTAAAGCAGGTGTAGTAGTTATAGCAGCATTTTTACAAGAATAGCATAATTTGTTACGGATAAAGCCCAGAGTAAATAAACCCAGAGATAGCACACAGCTAATAAATCAAGAAGGAATACAACAGACCAGTTTCCGTCGTTGTTGTACTTCAGGAAGAAATGTCAGTTCTCTGTGGATGAAGGAGGTTGAATACATAGAGCGTTGAGCTGAGTCTGGTGTGTTGGACCAAGAAAAAACTGTCAGACAGGTTGAGAACCTCACCTCACAACGACCCCCTTTCAGCTTCTCAGAGCCAAGTCGTTAGTGTATGGATCTGGAGCCTTTGTAATAAAGTAAAATAAATATTTATTTATATTTATGTAATAAAATAGTTATAGCTGTTTATTTGTTTATGTTTCTATTTGTTTCTATGTTTTTAAATAGTTGTCGCACCTTTCGGAAGAAAGATATCGTCACGATCAGAACCTTCTATGTATCACGTGTTTCTGGTGAGATTTATTTACTGTTGCACACCGAAACAGTGTGCATGGAGCTTGTTTAAGTGTAGCTAGCCAGCCAGTTAGTTAGCTAAAGTAATTGTAACGCTACAGCGTTTTTTATCAACCCACACACTGTACAACATGTTTTAATTTAGCAGTTGTATCAGTAACTAACTAGCTAGCTAGAGATAGCTTGTTCGGGTAGCTGGATAGTTATAATACGTGGTCATATAATACGTGAAGAAGACAGATGTCTAACACCACAGAGATGCATGTTGCACGCATTCTTCATGACCTCAACATTGCAGAGCAACCTGCGTCTGAAAAGCCCGGCGGAGCTGCACGGTGTACCGTTATCGCCGTCCTGTCTCAACTCCGCGAACGCTTCGCCGTCGGGGATTCAGACAAGCAGTGCGTGTTGACGAGCGCGGCGGAGCTCTTCCTCGGCGGAGACGTGGCCTGGCTCTTTCCCGAATTCAGCGCGGATTTGCGTATCGCGTATGTTGAACTGGTGAAGTCCTTTACGAAATACGCTGCCTTGCCGATATGCGACACAGACGGCGGCACTTTACCTGTCGGTAGCTACGAACATATCCCACCAAAAGCCACAGCGGTTACCGAAACGTTACTGGCATTAACCTCGCAGCTGCACGTAGCCGTCAGGGCGGATTCGAGCGCTTCAGCCACGGCGCAGTCGCTTGCAGGGGCCCTGGCGCCGACTCTTTGTATATTCTCCGTTACACACCTACAGGACCAGCCGTGGAGTAGTGAAGCTACCAGAAGACATGCCTCGGAGCTGCTGACCTCAACTGTCAGGGCGACGAGTAGTGGTTCACTACAGGAGATGTTGTGTGGTAAGACCGAAGGCGATCAGAAAGGAACACTCAAACCCATTCTAGCCACACTGCAGTCAGAGCTGACAAAGTGAGTGTTTTCAAATACGCCGCATCTTTCTGCTTACTGAGTTTGCGGAGTTTTTCTGACACTGCAAACTTTATTCATTGTCCACTGTTATGAAACAACGTGTGTGTGTTTTTTTTTTTATTTAGGGAAAACTGGAAACGAAACCAGGCTGTGAAGCACATGTTCTCCTGGGTTATCCTGCAGGTTGGACGGCCCTGGTTAGCCGAGTACTTGGACAAGGTGTTCCCGCCCTCTCTGCTCATATCTGACGATTACCAGTCAGAGAATAAAGTGCTGGGGGTGCACTGTCTGCATCACATTGTCCTGAATGTCGTAAGTGACGTCCATTTCGTCCACAAACATCACAGCTGATCTGTAGGCCAAACGCATCTTCAGTTCTTTATCTTTTCAGCCCGCAGCAGAACTCAGACAGTTCAACCGGGCTCAGGTGCTGTACCACGCCCTCTTCAATCACCTGTACACATCTGATGCTCTACTTATACAGGTAAGACACACACAGATATGCATACACACGACATGTGGCTCTTCGTATGTATTAAATGCACATAGGTCCAGGCATGTCTTCAGAACTCTGGACATGTTTAAATCATGTTTGATTGCCTATATCATATCCAGGCTGCAATATATATTTATTACTGCATATGAGTCCCTTGTAGATGCATCAGCCTTGCTAACATTTCGTCCTGTAATGCTAAATCAGTAAATAGTAGTATTATTTCTCTGACTGTATGTCTGGTTGCAGGTGGTTCTGCCTTGTCTTATAGATCTGCTCCCAGTCCTTGAGAAGCCCCTTATCCACACAGGGTTACCACGGAAACCCAACCGCTTTGATGATGTTGTCCGCCTCGTTTTGACACACATGGAAATGGAGCACAAGCTGCCCCTCCGCCGTATCTATGCCAACAACCTTCTCCTGTTCATTGAAAAGTGAGTCCTACATTCTTTCTAATGGTGTTAGAAGGCCATAGATTCAGCCCATAGATTCAGCCCATAGATTCAGACCAGAGATTCAGACCAGAGATTCAGACCAGAGATTCAGCCCATAGACGGTCTGCAAACACGATGTTCTGAAGTCTGGCTGACTTGGCTTAGATGCTCTTGTGGTTTCGTATAAAGTACACTATGTTTTAGGCAAAACTTTCATTGTATTTGATCTTACAGGATGGGTGTAGGAATCGCTCGCCATCTGAAGAGGCTGGAGAGGGTGATTGTGGGATATCTGGAGGTGTCGGATGGTCCGGAGGAGAAAACCAGGCTGAGTATACTGGAAGTCCTGGAGAGAACCATACAGACCGCCTGGCCGAGGTCATTGTTCTGAACACTTTGAGTCCAAACAGGAATGTGTAGAAATTAGCAACAGCTAATCATCAGTAAACTACTCCATATGACAATTCTTATGGGGGTAAAAGACCTCTTGACAATATTGTCAATGTGGAATTCGCCTAAGAATGTAGAATGTTCCGAGCGCATGGAAACGACGTCTATGTTGTGCGAGAACTGATGCAGCTGTGCTAGTGTTGACTGCTGCAGTTTCTCCTGCTGGTCTCCCTAGGGTGGAGTGCAGGATGGAGGTGCTGGCTAAGAGCTTGCTGGTTTCTCCTGCTGGTCTCCCTAGGATGGAGTGCAGGATGGAGGTGCTGGCTAAGAGCTTGCTGGTTTCTCCTGCTGGTCTCCCTAGGATGGAGTGCAGGATGGAGGTGCTGGCTAAGAGCTTGCTGGTTTCTCCTGCTGGTCTCCCTAGGATGGAGTGCAGGATGGAGGTGCTGGCTAAGAGCTTGCTGGTTTCTCCTGCTGGTCTCCCTAGGATGGAGTGCAGGATGGAGGTGCTGGCTAAGAGCTTGCTGGTTTCTCCTGCTGGTCTCCCTAGGATGGAGTGCAGGATGGAGGTGCTGGCTAAGAGCTTGCTGGTTTCTCCTGCTGGTCTCCCTAGGATGGAGTGCAGGATGGAGGTGCTGGCTAAGAGCTTGCTGGTTTCTCCTGCTGGTCTCCCTAGGATGGAGTGCAGGATGGAGGTGCTGGCTAAGAGCTTGCTGGTTTCTCCTGCTGGTCTCCCTAGGATGGAGTGCAGGATGGAGGTGCTGGCTAAGAGCTTGCTGGTTTCTCCTGCTGGTCTCCCTAGGATGGAGTGCAGGATGGAGGTGCTGGCTAAGAGCTTGCTGGTTTCTCCTGCTGGTCTCCCTAGGGTGGAGTGCAGGATGGAGGTGCTGGCTAAGAGCTTGCTGGTTTCTCCTGCTGGTCTCCCTAGGATGGAGTGCAGGATGGAGGTGCTGGCTAAGAGCTTGCTGGTTTCTCCTGCTGGTCTCCCTAGGATGGAGTGCAGGATGGAGGTGCTGGCTAAGAGCTTGCTGGTTTCTCCTGCTGGTCTCCCTAGGATGGAGTGCAGGATGGAGGTGCTGGCTAAGAGCTTGCTGAGGTTCCTGGTGGACGTGTCTTCTGAGCCACTGGTTCCTGAGCTCAGGGAGGAGCTGCTGAAGAAAGCCTCAGGCTGCCTGATGTTGCTGGACCACTGTTCCCAGGGCAGGCTGCAGGTTTGTGCAGGCTGTGTGTGTGTGTGTGTCTGTTTGTAGGTGGGCACGAATATGTGCCCTGTTCATTTACTCTGGCCATTGGTGCTTGAATGAGTCGACCCCCGTGGAGTAGAATCCGTCTTCCTTTTTGCGAAATATGTAGTGGGGCCCCAAGTTTTTCTAGTAAAGCTAATATGGTGATATGACACAGGTGAGTTCATCAGCCTTGTTCCTGTGTGCATGGTGCATAGCAGCATTTGGACTGACTCTGTCTCTCTGGAAAGATGGACGTGCTCCTGTGAGAGTCCTGCATAACTTGGTCCTGGCATTGTCTCTTCCTGCAGGTCCCGCTGAGAGACGTAGACAGCAGCTGCGTCTCGGACCGTGTTCTGAAGTGCATACAGGACCTTACCATGTCACAAGATGCATGACTTGATTGGTCAGAATGCTCAGCATCACAAAGGTGTTCATTTGCATATTGCAGCCTTTATCGTGATCATGACTAGCACACGATGTGTTGCTCACGCCCTCTCATCACAGGATCTGGCCAGTGTGACTGAATCTGTGCTGTGCATACTCAGTCTTACTGTACATCATGTGCCATGAACCTCCTCCCGAAATCCAGCAAAGTGGTTTAGAGGAGCATTCAGATACTCCCAAACTCACTCTAAAATGATATAAATGTTCCTCGCAATACTATAGACAAGAAATGTGTATGTTTATTTTATAAGATTCTGACTGGTACAGATGTTCTATGATTGAATAAAGGAAAACCTTTGCTTTCAGTGCCATGCTCGATGTTCTTGGCAACTGCAATTTTGCAGTGTACTGGGAATTACTTAGGGTTTGAAATATGGAAGTTACAATAATTGCTGTCCAAACGTCTTTATACGAATAACTGAAAGCTGGGAGCAGCCGTTGTGTCTTGCTCACGCTCAAATCGCCTTGATTGCTGCTTCTTTGAGTGGAGCATTACAAGTCGACTCTGGATTGTTTCTTGTTCTGAATCATCTAATGTTCTCCTTCCTGGAGGTCCTCTTCCTAAACTGACAAACACTTGCTATTTGCTAAAAGACAGGACCACCACCAGCCCAAGTCCTTACCTGATCATCTACAGGACCACTACCAGCCCAAGTCCTTACGTGATCTTCTACAGGACCACTACCAGCCCAAGTCCTTACCTGATCATCTACAGGGCCACCACCAGCCCAAGTCCTTACCTGATCATCTACAGGGCCACCACCAGCCCAAGTCCTTACCTGATCATCTACAGGACCACTACCAGCTCAAGTCCTTACCTGATCATCTACAGGGCCACCACCAGCCCAAGTCCTTACCTGATCATCTACAGGGCCACCACCAGCCCAAGTCCTTACCTGATCATCTACAGGGCCACCACCAGCCCAAGTCCTTACCTGATCATCTACAGGGCCACCACCAGCCCAAGTCCTTACCTGATCATCTACAGGGCCACCACCAGCCCAAGTCCTTACCTGATCATCTACAGGGCCACCACCAGCCCAAGTCCTTACCTGATCATCTACAGGACCACTACCAGCCCAAGTAATGACCTCATCATCCACTTTTCTTCAGTGTCCGTCAGTCTTTGTGTTACAGTTCCTCGTTGCAGTTGCAGCAAATCTCATCTTTTGTGCCGTGATTTTCACAACTGTTCCCCTTAACACATTAGTCCTGCAGTATTTGTGATGAAGGCACCTGTAATTCACCAAGTATTTAGTCTCTTTCAAACTCCGGTAACTACAGGTTTACGTTGCTTCATGTTATAATTGCAGCTTCTTCGTTGTGAGCCACTTTCCCAGTGTCTTTGAACAGTGGTGCCCTGCTGTTTCCCATCGATCAGCGGGTCTCTGAGAACAGACTCGCCCTGCCTTTGACTCCGCCTTCCAGCAGATCTTATCAGACGTATCAAATCCCACCAATCCTATAATTAACTGCCTCCACACTGAAAACAATTGCTTTAGACCCAAATCCCTTTTTAATGCGCCCAACACGCTGCCCCAAACCTCAACCTCCGCTTCCTTACGATGCCACCATCTTCATCTGGGTCTTTTTTGGCTACGCAAACACTGTCAAACTGATTAACATGTTAGTGGATAAACACATCTGCCAAATGATGTCATGAATGGTGCTGCCTCAGGAATTCAAGCTTAACTAATTCAATTCTGATTAACCCTTCAGTTATATCCTATAAAGCTTTTCCTGTTGGGGTCTTCAGCTAGGTCTGACTCCACAAACGTATTTGTTTACTTAATAACCTGCTTTCATCTGCCGTTTTCAATATTTTGTCCAGCATGTGCTTGGCTCAAAATGAAATTTTTCCCAGACCCAGATTAAACCTAATCCTAGACTTAAAATGAATTTCCTGTTAATACTGTTTGGTCCAAGGCCACGCTTAATCCCCTCCGGTGTCGGTAACTTTGTGTTGGTTGGGTGCAAATACGACAGGGCAGGTGTGCTGTGGAGAGTGTTCTGTAATTTGAATTCAACACTACATGTTTCTTTCAGTAGGAGGGACCACGTTTAACAATACACAAAAGGTTAACAAAATTCCAAAAGTTACATAAAACACTTTCTGAAGGGATGGAGGGTTTAAAATGTATGATCCATAATTATCTTAGAACAGAAATTTATCATCAGCGCCTCTTGACAACCAGCACCTCTGACACAAAAATGTCCTGTTCTGCTTAACTGGAGCAAACGGAAAGCAAAACCGCCCATTCTAGAGCAGACAGTCGGCATACAGTGGAGATTCCCATGAGGGGTGTGTCCTGGAGGCAGGGCTCCAGTACAGTGGGCGGGGCTCTCCAGTCCTAAGAGGCCTTGCTCTTGGAGGCAGGCTCAGTCTCCTGCTCGTACTCTATCTCCACATAAGGCCGTTTGTGCCTCACTGGTCCTTTCAGTGGAGTCTTTCCTTTCGACTTGGCCCCAGATGCCTCCATCTCTTCCTCTGACTCTTCCTCCGACCCCTCTTCTTCCTCACTGGAGTCCTCTTCATCACTGACCTTCAGGTTGTTCATATCCTGTGAAATGCGGTGGGCTTATTTTAGTGCTTTTAAGGGGTCTCATTTCATATTCATTTGAGGTATAACAACAAAAATAAATACAAAAGCATGAGGGGGTCACCTCAAAATCGCTGAGGTCACTTTCTTCAATCTCATCACCTGCAACAAATTCTCTCCTCCCAGTATCCTGCCAGGAGTCACACGTTAGGCCAGCAGTCCACTGTCACAGCCCAATTTAAACA
Organism: Brachyhypopomus occidentalis; assembly: GCA_020368025.1. Taxonomy (NCBI): domain Eukaryota; kingdom Metazoa; phylum Chordata; class Actinopteri; order Gymnotiformes; family Hypopomidae; genus Brachyhypopomus; species Brachyhypopomus occidentalis. Next base: position 1,757,679 of record JAGXOD010000035.1, on the reverse strand, counting down.
TGTATTTCCCAGTTGTTCCAAAACACTACAGCAGGTGCACGTAACAATCAACTCAGGATCACAGCCTAAACTTAACAGGAAATAATTAAAAAACAATCTCTAAACACTATCATAACCACTGTGCCTCACCTCATCCTCTTCCTCCTCCTCTTCCTCAGCTTCGGACTCTGTCTCCTCGTCCTGTTTCTCCATAGCTTTATCAAAAGCGTGGATGGGGAAGTTGTAGATATCCCCGTACTGACACGAAACAAGGAACACAAACGCGGCAAACATATGTTACTCAGCCAGGCCCCAGCCAATCACAGAGGGTCATGCCAAAGGACCCGCCCTCCCTGGCGTGCATTGGGGAGCAGCCTGTGGTGGTATCATTCTCACCGTGCCCTGCTTCAACCTCTCCAGAAGTTCCTTCTCTATGGCATTGTCCAACTGGGCAGCAATAAGGGCTTTTTCCTATAATGAAAAGCAAATAACAGACGTGCCTCAATGTCTTTGACCACACATGTACACAATTAATACAGGGACGAGCGGATTTGCCCAATATGGAGCACATTTCTAGACAAACCCACCTCTCTCCGCTTTTCTCTCCTCTCTACTTTCCTGCTAAGGGGCACCAGTTTCCTCCTGTGAACAAATGAACAGACTCGTTTTACAGGAAACCAGGAGAGCCCAGCTCCTTCAGCAACACCACTGCTTTGCAGATTTGTTCAACTGGAGATCAACTGGCTGCGTTTACTGATTCTAGAAAAGGTGCTACAGAATGACCGTCTGCAAATCTAGGAAAATGGCGAAGCACTCACTGTCTCTTCAGGGTGAGTTTGCGTATGCGAATAAGGTACTGCGTGATCTTCGTGAAGCGCTGTTTGCACTTGTGCCGATAATACCGCGGCCAGTAAATTAGATTCTCGTCGATCTCCTGCAGGGCCTTCTCGTAATTCTCGCTCAGTTTCACCTGTGACAAAACACTTTACAACTGTAACATGTGGTCAGAAAGCAATTTGGAGGTGCGCACATTCTGCACGACGTCTGTGGGGTGCTTGAGCATGCTTTAAAACATGTCTGCTCGATTTAGTTTATCATTCATCTCTGCAGTTATCCAAGATCACTCAAGCTGAGCGAATCGATCAAAGATGTAAACATACTTTATAAAACATACATTTCTGTAATTTGCTGTAAACCTATTAATCTTGATGTAGGACAGCACATTGTTTACCTTTTCCCACAGGCGACCTGGGAATGCGGCTCTTTCAATAACTTTCATATACAGGTAACACCGACCTAGGCACACAGAGAAATCCGTCACACCGGCTGAAATAACTCCAGCTACTTCAAGCTCCACCAGGTTTCAGACATCAGGTAGGCAGGTAGGAGACGCTTAGCGCCATCATACCTTTCTCTTCTCTCACGGTGGCATACTGGCTGTTCGCAAGCGGACACGACTGGCGGTTACACAGACCGGTGGTGTTGTACTCGTTCCGGCAGAAATGTTTCGTTTTTGTCCTTTAATGATTAAGTGAACACAGTGTAAGATTCACGACACTAAAATATAAACCTTCTAAATGGCACACTTTACACAAAAAAACAGGGTTAGTCTCAGTTAGTATCGTTTACATTAGACGAGGAGAGTGCTGACTTACTTTACTTTATAGGAACAGAACTGCTTACTGCCGATGAGATCCCATATTACCTTTAAAGAAACATTTGATCAGTGGTATAAAAAGCGAACATATATACCAGGCGAAGTTGTTTGCAACCTGCCTAAGTTAACTGCCGTCGCGCGCTGTCTACTTACGTCGTCGTGTTGCATTGTGGATTCCTCTCAGTTATGGTTGACGGTTTAATATATAATGTAGTCACAATCAACGTGATCCTGAAATTAATGTACAACTGAACTTAGAACAGAACACCGACTTTCGCACAAGGTAAACTGCCACATGGAAACTCTAGGAGGCCACCATGTTGTCGCACGACGCGAGCTTCTTCTTTTCCTCCGTTGCGCAGTTGCTGTATCGCGTACAAGCTGCGCATATCGCCACCTACCGACGAGTGTGTGTGAGCATCGATTTTTAGGAAGCTTACACGGCGAAGGAAAAACATTATTAAACGTTATACACAATCTAGCCTAGCGCAACATCAGTGCGCGTTGTTCGAAGTCTGAATTAGATCAACCAAAACATGTGCTACCCGGGATATATAATATAATATAATGAAGTTATCTGGCTAACCATCTCCTTGAAATATCTTCATCGCACGCTTCTCATTGCTTCCGGTTAAGCAAATGCCTTTTATTGCTGGGACTAAGTAGAAAACCTTCTTACATCTGAAGAGATTAGTGATCGGTCGGATAATAATTCTTTCTGCATCTGTTTGAAGCATGCCGCTGTACTTCATGACAATGAAGTCAATAAAGAAAAATAAACAGCAAAATTATAATGTAACTAAACTTCCCCTATGTGTTTCCACTGATAAGATCTCACTAATACCCCAGCGGTTTTCTTTATTTTTAACAGTCGAATATAACTGGATTCAGACGGTTTATGCGCAAGTCGTAACAAATGGCCGCGCATTTCACAATAATTGTGAATAAACCAATCATCATTATTTAAGAACCAGAAGGATCACAGAATCACGTGTTCAGTCGAAATAAATGTATTCTCATATCTGTTTGAAAGAGGGTATGGTCACTGATATTTTTCTTTCGTGATAAAACTGATCGTCTTCCACACTATTATCATAACGCTCAGTTAATAAATAGTTTATCACAGCATGGAGTCGTTATAATCACATCATTTAAATAAAGAAGACACTAGTAAGCGTATTCAGGAGAGATGCATTCTGGGTACACAACTCAGCAATTTCGTCCCAGGCTGCCGAAGCTCCACCCACTATTTAGCGTAGCCAGAAAAACTCAACATAACGTCGCCGAGTGTGTACGGACTTCTGTATTGGACTTGTGTACGGACTTCATATATTTTCAATAGTTCAAAGGTTTTTCAAACTTACATTACACAGATTTCTGCTCTTATTTATGGGTGTGCTGGGATTCAATTTTAAACTAAAACTAAAAAGTTAACCAAAAAAAAACTACAAAGGTCCTAGACACGCCTGTGGTCGTTACATAATCTATCCGAACGGGCCAGGCCATTGGGAAATGTCCCGGTTCTCCTGACGGCTAGTCCTGAGTGTAAGCTTAGTGATAAGAGTTTTCAAACAGAGATATTAAAAACTCCCAGTTTTTCATCACCCTGAAGAAAGCTGAGCATTTAGACTTCAAGCATATTGTTTTTGGCTTTGTGCAAAACGGAATGGATGTTGTGAAGCAAATGGGAGAACTTGGTTGTAGGAGTGGCAAACCAAGTAAACAGATAACAGTTATAGATTGTGGACAGCTTTACATTCCTATATGATACTGATATTTTAAATACTATGTGTTTCAAGGGTTTCTGGCGCACGCTAACTGTGGAGCCCTGTCTACGGACCCTGTACAGATGACTAAATTGGAGTAATTTTTTGTTCATATAAACATTTATTTATATAAACATTATTTATTTATGTCTAATAGCATTGATGAGAAAATTTTCCACTACAAGCAGATCACTGATTCTGAAAAGACTCTAATTTGTTTGATAAAAATGTTGGGTGTGGTGCCTTCTGAAATGAATCCATGATTGTTCAAAATTTCCTAATGTGTTCATCTAAATGTGCTTGTGTTTTGTTAATTGGAGAATACTACAATCTTCTGGTCCTACACAATTTGTAGACGTAATAACACACTGTAGTTCATCAAGACAATTGCTGTCTGTTCATATGTCCACACACACACACACACACACACACACACACACACACACACACACACACACACACACACACACACACACATTAAGGACTATGGTAGAAAAGCATACACAGAGCAGAATGCTTTATTGTGAACACTGATTTAAACAATACAGCATGTCTCAGTATGAATATCACAAATATCAAAACCAGAATGATTTGTACTAGAAAGAGACCCTTTATTTAACCCTTTATGTGCCCATGTTCCTGCACAGGGGAAGCAATGACTCCCAAAAAGTCATACTGTATACTGCATACTGCTCTCAGTACATACTGTATACTGCATACTGCTCTCAGTACATACTGTATACTGCATACTGCTCTCAGTACATACTGTATACTAGTCCCTGTGTGCAGTATAGTACCCAGAATCCAACAAACACAAATCATACTATGAAGGTTTCACCCACTTGGGAAAGACTTTCTGCCCCCATTGCATGATGGGATACATTAAACCAGGATGGCAACTCTGCGTGCTGGCATACTTGGTGGAAGTGGTACGTCGGTGGTTCTGGTCACATCCTGCATACGCCATTCTGATTTGGGGCTCAGTCAGTACGCGAGAAGTATGTAGCAGACTATTTCAAACACACCCCTGACAGTATGAGGAGGGAGTCCATGATGTCACTCCCTGGTTCAGTTAGTAAATAAAACACACACCCACAAACACACATCTGATGTGGAAGGTCCTCCTAGCTTTAGTGCACTGAGCTGTGGTCACGTTTGAGGCAGTTTCCAGAATAGGGATGCACAATATATCATTTGTAAATTATCAATACGATAATGGCCTTCACAATACTGATATTACAGAAGTCTGCACTATGAAAATCATCGATGTTATGTAATCGTGTCCTGACCTCAGGCATTCTAGTTCTGTGGATTTTTTTCATGTGTGATGATGTACAAATAATAATAATAATAATTAATAATAACAATACACTCATTAACAAATACCGTTTTGTCAAAATAGTGCAGGCCGATGTTTAACTGGATCAGATCAAGGGTCCACCAATGAGTTTGATCATATTGCAAGGCACACTTCAATCACAGCATGTAGCAATTTAATCACAATATTTGTTTTCCTATTTTTTTCATCCATGTTGTGGAGCTCCAGTCCAGCAGGGGGAGCTGAAGTGTTGGACGGCAGTGGCCAGCCTGGTGTTGGAATGCTCTCAGAAATGCTCAGTCTGTGGTTCTCCTCCCTGTGCTTGGACCCCCAACGAGGGTGAACAGACCTCCAGCTTCAGTCTGAGGTGGAGAAGAGTTGGACCCGCTGCTGGAGTTACAACTTGGGATCCGTGGACGGAGCCTGGCAGTGGAGTTGGAGTGTGAACGAGTTACAGGAGGAACGAGGGGGCGGAGCTATGACTTCTGGCCCGTGGAGGTCTCTTCGGAGAGAGAGATGTCATGGCTTCAGTCCTCTCCCACTTCCCAGAAGGTTCTACACCAGCTCGTCCAGCAGGGTGCCGATGCTCTGGTTCTGGTCGGACACACCCGCCAGGGCTTTGTTACACATGGGGCACACGCATCGCACTTCTAGCCACTTCACCACACACCTGCGGAAACACACACATATAGTCACACACCTGCAGAAACACACACACAGTCACACACCTGCGGAAACACACACATATAGTCACACACCTGCAGAAACACACACACAGTCACACACCTGCAGAAACACACACACAGTCACACACCTGCGAAAACACACACACAGTCACACACCTGCGGAAACACACACATATAGTCACACACCTGCAGAAACACACACACAGTCACACACCTGCGAAAACACACACATAGTCACACACCTGCAGAAACACACACACAGTCACACACCTGCGGAAACACACACATAGTCACACACCTGCGGAAACACACACACATAGTCACACACCTGCAGAAACACACACACAGTCACACACCTGCGGAAACACACACATATAGTCACACACCTGCACAAACAAAACACACACATATAGTCACACACCTGCAGAAACACACACACAGTCACACACCTGCGAAAACACACACACAGTCACACACCTGCGGAAACACACACATATAGTCACACACCTGCAGAAACACACACACAGTCACACACCTGCGAAAACACACACACAGTCACACACCTGCGGAAACACACACATATACACACACACAGTCACACACCTGCGGAAACACACACACACACCTGCAGAAACACACACACAGTCACACACCTGCGGAAACACACACATATAGTCACACACCTGCGGAAACACACACATATAGTCACACACCTGCGAAAACACACACACAGTCACACACCTGCGAAAACACACACACAGTCACACACCTGCGGAAACACACACATATAGTCACACACCTGCAAAAACACACACAGTCACACACCTGCGAAAACACACACACAGTCACACACCTGCGAAAACACACACAGTCACACACCTGCGAAAACACACATAGTCGCACACCTGCAAAAAACACACACACAGTCAGACACCTGCAAAAACACACACATAGTCACACACCTGCAAAAACACACACACACAGTCACACACCTGCAGAAACACACACACACAGTCACACACCTGCGAAAACACACACACAGTCACACACCTGCAAAAACACAAACACAGTCACACACCTGCAGAAACACACACACACAGTCACACACCTGCAGAAACACAAACACAGTCACACACCTGCAGAAACACAAACACAGTCACACACCTGCGAAAACACACAAACGGTCACACACCTGTGAAAACACACATAGTCACATGCACGCAGAGTACATGGAGATATGCTTACACACAATTATGCACATGTAATTATAAATGCACATATAATTATAAATGCTTACACATATATAAATATGTGTAAATAGACCAACAGGCTAACACCGATCTTTTCAAGATCTCATATATCACGTTCCATCTGCGAATCATGATTATTGCAGCAGTAGCAGTACAATATTTATTTTGCCATTATGCACATATTTATGAAACACGTTGTATAATTATGATACATGTAATGTATAGCTCATGAATAATCTCATATTCAAAACAGATTCAAAACAACAAGTTCAAAACAGATGACGGCTGAAACCACAAACAGGCAGGTATGACAACTGTGCTTGTTATTTGTAGAGCACCGTCTCAAAAGTTTCCCGTCTCAAGATTCAAGGAAGACACGCGACAAGATGCTTCTCTGTCCTGGCACCCAGATGGTGGAACGAACTTCCACTGGCTGTCCGAACAGCGAACTCTCTCGCGGTTTTCAAACGCAGACTGAAGACCCATCTCTTTGTAAAGCACTTATAAGCACTAATCAACTGAAGCACTGGTATAAAGCGTAATTGCACTTTATCTTTAGGAACACTATAGTATTGCACTATACTGCATGTAGTCTTGTAGGTATTTCAGTCTTGCTAGGTATTGCACTGTGTCTAATCTTATATTTTGTTGTCTTCTTTCTAGGCATCAGCACTAGCAACGGTTTATGGCAGTGCTTGACCTCAAGTAGTTTGGACTTAAACCTGTTTATACTAGATAGAGATGCATATTCTGACTGAACACACAGTACTTTTGTAAGTCGCTCTGGATAAGAGCGTCTGCTAAATGCTGTAAATGTAAATGTAAATGTAAAAGTCCGTCTCCTTCTCCTGTCTCTTAGAGAAAAGGGAAAACAGGGTTCAGTTCACCAAAATCTTCCGGCCCACAGAGTAGGATCCTGAGAGGGTCTTCACACTGAAGATGTGATGCTTTTGAGAAATGAAGCCCTCATTCTGAGTGATATAAGGCCTTTATATCATCTCTATGAGTATTACAAGGCCTTTATACCCTCTGAGGCACCTCTACTGCTCTCACAGTGACACTTTCATCAGTGAGTAAAGATGGCTGCTGGGCTGGAGATGTGTCTGGGGGCAGAGGAATGGGAAGGCAGGGTGATGTGTTACGCTCGGGCCCAGAACAGGCCAAATGTCTCAGTGTCACTGACCTCCTGTGGAAGGCATGTTGACATGGCAACACACCCAGTTCATCCTTCACCTTGAAGTCCTCCAGGCACACAGCACACGTCTGCTGTGGAGGCAGTGTGGGCCACACGAGGACAGAGACACACAGGGACAAATATGAACGGAGAGGCACACATACACGCGGGGACACAGAGACGGAGACACAGACATGCAGAAGGACACAGAGACAGCAACAGAAACACAGAGTCAGAAACAGAGATAAAGCTCCCTAGCTGTCTCACAAAAAAACAGTTGTGATTAGGAATTTTTTTGACACATATATATATGTGATGTGTAATTTATTATAAAGAGTCTGTGTTTTTACCCCATGGAGGTTCAACTTTTTCGTGTCTCCTTTCAAGATGACCTGCAATTCAGTGAAGAAAACACCATGTACAAAGCAGTGCAAGCATAGCCGAAATGCGGTAGAAATAAATCGTCAGCTCGCTAGCCACCACCTTACCTCTTTATATCCAAAACGCTCATTTTGGGACTGATGCCTCAACTTACTGTTGGAGAAAAAAAGAAAGAGAAGCATTAAACCAGAAAATAAGTCACGGCTGAGTCTAATCGCTTTAGTACAGCGCAGGGTGGAATGTAGTTTCATGTGTTACCACAAGATGTCAGTAGATCTCTAGTGACAAGAAGAAAACCACAAAAAGACGCTCCTGAACACGAGCGAAGACTAAAGTATTCTGACTAAAAACTGATTAAATTGAGTTTCCGTGCGACAGACATGTAAACCGGTAAAACGAGTGGACATAAGGCACACTCCAAGTATCGAAGTATCAGTGTGATTAACACCTCATGATTCAGTGTTTTCCATGAGGTTGCGAGTCAAGAGTTATAATCCGTATCCGTTCACAGCGCGAGGAGAGTGTCTTGCATGCTAATTCTGTACTCAGTAGAAGCACTAATTTGAATATTTGAGCAACTACATATGACTTGATTTACATACACCACTCATAGATAGATAGATAGATAGATAGATAGATAGATAGATAGATAGATAGATAGATAGATAGATAGATAGAGATGTTATAAGATTCACCAAGTATCACGCTGTTTTATACAGTGGCTTTGGAGCCTTAAGAACTGAAGAACAATACAGACATTCTGTGAATAACAGAAGGTTAAAATAGCTTGACGTTTATTCTAAAGGCCTCTGCACTGGGACGGAAATAAGCCAGGCAGCTTACAGATACAACAGTGGCAACTTCCTGTCCCCTAACGCCTCACTTCCTGCCAATATGCCTTTCACATCATTGTCTTTTCACCAGCTTATCATTAAGCTTTCGTAACGTGTTGTTTTTGTGCATGTGTGTGTGTGTGTGAGTGTGTGTGTTTGTGTGGTTGGGGGATTACCTTATGAAGTAGCAACAGAATATGAGGCTGAGCACGAAGACGAAGATCCCTGTGCCGAAGATGACCATGTAGATATTGAGAGGCAGATCCTGGAAGGTGACGGGTGGCATTGTGCAGGTCTTATTGGAGTAGATCAGTCCCAAACCGCAGAAGCACCCTACAAAAGGACCAGTGTGCTGTTAGATTGGTCCTGTATCACACAAGCGTCTAACGCAGAGACCACAGAGACACTGTTCCATCAGCCTTAAGTCCTTTTTAAACGCTGGACGGATTTATAACTCCAGGCATTTTTTTCCCCCGAGTCAAAATCTCATTACACATTATAGACTAAACAGCAAATCAATGAAGCGTGTCCATTATTTTTCAGGTCTGCCTACGTGGGCAACCTGGAGGGACATCAGTCCATAGCAGTGGGAAGCAGGTGTTAGACTGACCCTGGACCACAGAAGTGCCCTCACACAGAGACCAACACGCTGTCTCACACAGAGACCAACACGCTGTCTCACACAGAGACCAACACGCTGTCTCACACAGAGACCAAATGTTGAACCCATGGAGTGCACAGGTTGACAGACAGGTGTTCGAGGACTCACCACAGGTGATGGACCAGACTCCCGAGAGAACAGAAGAGATTACTTCATTACTACAGTGAGCAAAATAACTCGACGATTCCAATCAGCTCTGCTGTCTCACATGTACACATACTCCTGAACATCTCTGGTGTTGGAGCAGAATTAAAACCCCATAGTTAAAGGACTAACTCTTTACAAACCATACCACATGGGTCACCCAAGAAAAGATACTCATAGGTTGGGGAGGGGGGGAAGTAAAAGGAATATTATAAGAAGGCTGGCCATATAAACACATTTCCAAACAAATCTGAAGAGCCACAGGTCATGATTTTATTTTATGCTTCCCGTGTACACATCACACACGGCTCGCGTGTGCAGAGCGGCTCGCGAGATAGCGAGAGAGAAGAAAGTGTGAGCTGTTTACCCTCTGGATGTGCTTTCTAAACGCAGTGATGCAATGCTGAAACTATGAAAGTCAATTTGCTACAGTTCCCCTTAACAACAAGCCTGGCGTAACGCAGCTGCAGAAGTGTGTGCTGCTGCTGGCCTGTTGCTCGAGGAGTCGTGAGGGACCTGCGGAGGGCCAGGAAGCCCTCGGCCGCGGGGTGTGTGTGCAGGGCCCTGACTCTTCCTGACCTTCACTAGGACACCCAGTTCCTTTGTAACACATCTGTGGTCATCTGGCAAACAGCCAGGCCTGACTTCCTTCTGTGCTCATGTTGTGTAAGAAGAGGAAAAACTCAACTCCTCCTGCAGCTCATGCAGACACAAGAAGCCCAACAAACTCCACACACACACACACACACACACACACTTAAAAATCTCCTGGTTGAAAGCAACAAATATTACTCAAAGAAACCAAAGCAAATGATCCCTATCACCTTCTACTCATGGTATAAATATATGAGTATAATCATTTTCTGCATATTCATGGTTTCTACACACCATAAGTATATTACTTTAGTAGGAATCTGAAGTTACAGCATATTAAAAGTTGTGGTTTAGTCTGCTGCCCTGTCAGTCACATTTGCACCGTCGTGTTTGTACTGGTCTCTGTTTAATGTCAAATGTAGCACCGCGTCCTGGAGGATCCATTTCACTCTCCACTCACTGCATCAGGGCTGAGAATGAATGACTTTGACCTGGAGTTTGACCTGGAAGAATTTGTTGTTCTTGTGGGAAAAGTGGGACACAACTAATCTCAAACAGCCCAGTAAGCAACCTGGCACGGTGTGTGACAAACTATGTTGACTAAGCACGTTACATCTATTTTCACGGAAAAACACCTACATGTGGTATTTTTAAAATCATACTGACAAGCCAAAAATAGACCTGGAGCCCCATTTAGTCTAAAAATTGGCAAAAAATTTAGTTCTTGTTCAGAGAAAATTCAATAAACAGCCAATTTGTTCCAATTTCACATCAGTCCTTTCATAGATTTCTGTGCACACTCCAGCACTTGAAAGAAACCGAAATAAATCCAAAACTAATGTCTCTTAATACTAGTTTCACACGGAGGGGGATGTATCCATTCCTGATCTAGACTAGACCTCGCTGAATCAGGATCGGAGAACACAGATGTGATATCAGCCCGGATCCATTCTTTCAAAACTAAAAATGAACTTGACAGAGCCATGCTAAAAGCAATCCCAAGTCTACTGGGAGAAGATTCGGCTCCGAATGGCTGATGCGTCAAAACTTCAAAGCCGACCGTTCCCAGAACTAAGAGAACCTGAAGGTCGTGACCCCCCCAAAGTCGGCACACAGTCGGGAAGACGCTCGCACGCTCGAACGCATTGCGCACGCCAGCCGCCCTCACTGGCCACGCCCCTGTTCCCAGTCGCCTGCTCATTGGCTGACTCCCTCCCTTCGCCTGCCTCTTACCCCTCCTACCACCTTGTAGGTGTTCAGTCACAGGCCATCTAGTCCTCAGTGGTCATTTGATGTCAACAGTGTTGCTATTAGCGGGACAGAATAGCATGGCTAGCCACTTTCATCCCAGCTGTGACCCCGATATGCGGCAGCAACACCGCTGACCCCACACGCTCACCGCGGCGCAACGTGGACACCCACCGTGCTACCGTATCAGTGCCTGTGCTGTCATATCCTGGGGCAGTCCTACATTTACATGTACGGCATTTAGCAGGCGTTCTGATCCAGAGCGACATATATACGTGCTTCGGTTGTCTACTCAAGAGTATTCTTAGCTAGCACAAATAGGTTAAGAGTCCAAAAATATCCTTAACCGAGACACTGTCAGAACCAAGTCAGTGTTTAACCCGAGAATGACAAAATACAATACAACACAATATGATCATATATAAGATTAGATAATCCTTTATTAGTCCCACACTGGGGAAATTCGCAAATTTCAGAGCAATTACTAAACAGGACATGTCAAGTGCAAATCTAAAATCTTCTGACAAGTGCCTGATTAGGTTTAATTAAAGTGCTTTTCAAAGAGACGAGTCTTCAGTCGGTGTTTGAAGACAATGAGGGACTCTGCTGTTCACACAGCAAGTAGACATTCATCCTGCTAATGGGGTGCAGGGAGGGTGAGGAGTCTTGCCCTGAAGGATAAGCTTGGGTCGTGCCCAAAGCTCAAAGGGCTAGAGGTACAGCTCAGGTTGTTACCATTGTCATCAAATAGGAAGGGACATCTTCATTTTTTTTTAGTTTTGAGCCTCATACAAGTGGCTACAGGAAGCCAAATACATGATTAGCTGATCAGTGGAGTGAGATGGGAAAATGTTTTGTGCAGTGAGTGTAGGCAAACGGCAAGTGTTTGTGGTAAAACGATGAATGTGGTTGGTCTCGTCCCACAACTCTCTACCAAACGCACAGTATCTGTGTAAGTACAACTCATAATGTGACTCATAATATCAATAACATTATTATAAGGTATGGAATATATTTTTTTGCTGTAGAGACGTAGGGGAAGTGAATAAGGGGGATCATAGCACATCAGGATCAACCATGTTGATGTATTCATGCTGATGTAACATTCTGTGCTAAGTTTGGCTGCAGTGTGAGCTCCGTCTCGTAGGGCTCGGAGAGAGCCAACCTCAAACCCATTCCCCGCAGCACCGAGACAGAACGGCGATGACTAATCGCGTGTTCGGATCCGGGCAGCCGTGGTCATGTGACTTCTCTATTATAGACCAGCACTGCTGACCTGTATTGCCAGGCGTGCTCGCCGTGTTGCCAAGACAACGTAGCGCAGCAGGAGGGGAAAGACGGGTGCTTCCTGTTCTTGGGACCAGCTCACAGAGCTGTGGTGTCATCAGAGAACAGTGTCCCTTAGACTGTCCGACACTACTGAAGCCAGCGTGTCCAAAGGGGGAACAAAAGACACAGTCCAGGATTTCATTAAACGCACAGAAACATCCAGTCGTGCAGTTGTACTCGGAGCATTTTAACAGATGCGGTTAAAAAATGGAAGTGTTTCCTCCTCTTGACCTCAAAAGTATGTGAGAGAAGAAACTAGGACTAAGGGCAGGGAAGAAGAGCCTTCTGCAAATGCACACACATCACACATCTTTTCTGGAGAGGACACACATCGTCAGATAGTGGAATCTAAGTCTGCTTTGTTTTAGGCGGAGTGATACGTATGACTCAGGGAGTTGCTAGACAGGTCCGAGACACCCACAGGCTTCCTGGTTTAAAAGCAGGACAAGAAAGAACTTGTGCATCTGGGTTGTTTGTAGGAGCAACATATGAAAAATTAAAACCCAGAGAGACTAAAAGTCTCTCCTTGTTATTTTCAAGAGAAACATGGAGTGACCTAGAAATATAAAGGGAGGGGCCTATAAATATAAAGGGAGGGGCCTGTGAATATAAAGGGAGGGGCCTACACACGTGCTGCTGGCCTGACCTGGTGTTTGCTCTGGTTCCACACTGATCATTTTTAAAGCCTCATAAAGGAAGTGATCCGCAAGTGATCCACAAGTGATCCGCTGTCCAACCCAGTAACAGATAGTGTTCTTTTCAAAAAGAAGGCATGAATCAAATGTCACTTTTGACATGCGAACACCGCTACCCTTCCAATTCCACAAACCATATGTTTCATTTACCCTGAAAATTCAGAGAGTATTGGAACCCCATGATCATCAGCAGCAATGCTGGTTGGAGAGAGAACGTTCACATTTGGCAAATGCACACACACACCTATATGAGTGTCACAGAAAACTAGAATGACTGAAGAATAAGGTTGGACAGTCAAAAGCTGGATAATTCAGTTGGATGGTCACAAATGATTATGAACGCATCAGAATCAAAACGGATCAATACACCATGCACCATCTGCTTTGTTCAGATGGGATGCCAACAGCCAAAAAAACAGTTTCTCATTCATCAGGTTATTTGGACTGAATCCGTCAAGAGCACACGTCATGATTTCCCAGCGCAAAGACCCTCTTATAGTAAAGGAGAGAATATTTTCCGTATGCTAATTGAAGCTTTATGCAAAGTGAGCTTACCGTTACACCACTGAAATGGGTGCATCAATTCAATCGTTTGGTTCCCTGCCCTGCGGTGTTTACAAACAAAGAACCCGCGCGCCCTTTGTCTCTCAGACGTGCTACTCAGCAAGGCGAGCCACTGCTAAGAGGAGTCTGCCGCATCTGGACCCATCTGCGCGATTTGGTAATGAACGGAAAACAGCGCTGAAGAAATCCCGAAATCCAAATCCGTCGTTATAGGCGACTGTCACGAAGTACTGCTCGCCGTATCCGCCTATTCCATGACTGAGACCACATTCGTTGGAAAAAGGAAAGACCGACAATACGAGCTTCTTCCCCAAACGGGTGTTTTCGTTGCGAGCGAGTGATGCGACCTTTGTTTAGTGTTTGATTGTAGAGCAAGGTAGCAAACGGACACAAACGACAATGGCATCCATTGAGAACTGATTTTGATTAGCACAAAGTCCCGCCCGTCTGTTAAGATGAGCATCCAAGGAGACCAATCTTCACCGTCTTTATCGGATAAGAATTCAAAGTATCGCACGTTTACCTATTAAACTAGTCTTAGACCTTGTTTTTGTTGGTACATTTGATACTTAAAACATTTTTAGTATTATTTTATCATTACTAAAATATTTATATGTAAATATTTATATAGGCCTATTTTTTATATTTTACAATATAATTATTACACATATGTACACATACATTTTATTATTACAATATTTTACAATTATTCCATATATATATATATATATATTTTTTTTTTGTGATAAAGAGAGAGAGAGACGTGTGTGTGTGTGTGTGTGTTTGTATGGGGGGTGGGGTCCTTCATCAGCTTCATCAGTATAGAAGTTATGATGTCATACATATGTTACTTATGTTAACCAGTTACTGAAGAAAATAATAATAGAAACATTTACAAGAGGGCATGACTTTACATTTGTGACAAATTGTTTCTATTGTCATTTGCCAAAGTATGGTGTAAGAACGTAACACCTTTGCTTACTTAGGTAACTTTGCTAACTTTGCTGTTAGTCAACAAAAGGGTCTGAGAGATTTACTCATTTTCCCCTTAAAGACTCTTCAGTGAATCTGTCAATGAAGTAGTTGTCAATGGCCGTCCTGTGGCTTCGGAAGCTTTCTGGGATTAAATGCATTGGATTCAGGTGATTATCAGAATTTAGTCCTGGTTTACAGCAGTGAAAATAATAAACTGTGCAGTTCATTGGAGCCACAGGAGTGTAACTACTGTACTAAGGATGCGCTTGTTTATTTATTTATCTGTTGGTTTGCTTGTTTGTTTTCCGTTAGCGTCAGAGATCAGTATGCTAATGTGGTACCTTTTGCTTCCTTTAGAAAGCAAGACATTGCCCCCTTCTGGCTAAATCAGAAAAGTAACACATAATAATTAGTATTGAACATAATCTGCGTTAAGATAAGTGCAGTTGAACAGATATGAATACTGTAAATAACACACACACACACACACACACACACACACACACACACACACACACACAGACACACATGCACACACACACGCACACACACACACACACACACACACAGGGGTACTTCCTGCCTGAAGACGGATCAGAATTTGAGCAGACAGTCACTTCCTGTTTGAAAGGTCGGCAGCTTGTCCACAGGAATCTTACTCTGCAACCATGCAGTTTGTTAGCTAAACTGGCTATTAGTCATTTTTCTTCAATACCTTCGATGGTCGAGACAAAGACGACTCCATTCTCGGCTTTGTTTGTTGATAACACAGAAAAGAAGCTCCTAAGCTTGTCATTTCCCATGAACACCTGAAAAGTTCACAAGGTCACCATTACAGCTCCAACTTAGCTTCTGTGACCAATGGCGAAGTGATTCTGCCGTGCGAGACGCATACCTGGTCTGTCACTCCAAAATGGTGGAAGTTTCCTGTCAGCGCTTCCTGCGAGAGTGCTGTGATCAGCTCTGCTGGAAAGTCACGAAACATGCGGCTGGATGCGGCCTCTGTTTCACAGTGGAAAGACGTTAGACTCGTGTTAGGACTCCTAGGAACCGGGCCAAATATTTCAGAAAAGAGCTACGACACCTTGTAATATCAAAAGCATATGTTCACTAATCTGAAAGACAGCTGGAGAACAAGTCAAAAACAACAGCTACAGGCAGTGGAAGAGGTTTTGCCGGTGGGCTGCGATGACGGTATGGGGTTGTGACTGCAGGGCTAGAGCAAGCGAAACTGTTTCAGATTCAAGATCAGGTTTTCTGAGCTGTTCGAGATCACATTGAAGCCCTAGAGCCTGCATTGGTGCGTGACATTAATAAGGTGTGCTGTAGACAAGTCCTGTAGGTCGTCCTGTAGGTATGTCTGTAGGGGTTTAGGGGTTCAGGACCTGAGGTGAGGTTTAGAGGCAGGGGGACGTTCTCCGCAGGGGTGTCACTCAGGAGGTTCTCTCCAGCCACCAGTACGGTGAGGAGCTGTAAACCCAAACAGGTCCCCCATATGGGGAAGTAGTCGCCCACATCGTTGGCCTGAGACAATAGCAGAACAGGACCAGATTTAGAATCAAAACAGCTGCATTATGTAGTTACAGAGTATTTTTACTATTTAAGAAGCTAAAAAATGTATAGTTCAGTGCCAAATTCTGCACTAGGTAGTAACACTACCAACAATACAAAATTCCATGAAAAACATTCCTACACTTTTTCAGTGCATAGAGTATTGTATTAACTAATGTGCTACAAACGTCATGGAGAATTTATTATTTATATATTTATTAACTTTTATAGCTTATAGTATTATCTGTGTTTTGTACTAACTCTGTGCTCAGAGAAACCCTGGGCACAATATTTGCTGTATACTGTCTTTGTATAGAGTTCAAGGCCTTGACAACAACATCAACAACAACATCAACACCAACAACAACAACATGAAGATGCTTTCAATATTTCAAACGCTGGTTTTGCATAGGAAAAGCATGTCTGGCATGTGTGGACTCGTCAACAGCGCCCCCACACACACAATCTCACAATCATACACACACCCCAGGCATGTTGTAGGTTTACCTTAAGGGCCAGCTGGAAGTAAATGTTAGCAGCGTGGGCAAAGTCAGATGTCTCCAGGTCTACCGCTCCACCAATCAGGAGGAGTCTACGGAGAGGAGGAAGCAGAGGCACCTGCCATTCAGAAACTCCCCTGAGCTCACTGAGGAAATCTGCTGTTTATGATCTGAACCTGCACCCTTTATATAAACCCTCATGCCTTGATGTAAACATTGCGATCCAAACTGAAATCTGCCTGTGAAGTGTGATGACAAAACTGCAACAAATGTGGATCGTTGTGGAGTTCAAATCCAAGTAGCTACAGTGCTGTGATACCTGTAAAAATCTACCTGTAATCTGTCATAAGATATCAGATTACGGAAGACAGGCCAGCTCATGACGACTTTGCCAGTCTTGGCTGGGAAGCTGAGGGAATTTCCTCAATCAGATCAGTGGCATGACTTTACCATCAACACCA
Organism: Brachyhypopomus occidentalis; assembly: GCA_020368025.1. Taxonomy (NCBI): domain Eukaryota; kingdom Metazoa; phylum Chordata; class Actinopteri; order Gymnotiformes; family Hypopomidae; genus Brachyhypopomus; species Brachyhypopomus occidentalis. Next base: position 1,739,913 of record JAGXOD010000035.1, on the reverse strand, counting down.
CCACGTTCACACGCTTTGCCAGCAGTGCTCGCAAGATGAATCATCTCAGTGGAATTTCTAAGAAACATCTTGCTTTACTGATTTTATAACTCTATAAGACTGAACAAATTCGCTAATTACGTGTTCACAATATCTTTGTTTTAGAGTCAAAAGACATCAGACCTCCTGTGTTAGGCTCTGACTATAAAGGGCTAAGAAGCTCAGAGAGAATTCAATGTTCTCTTATCTCGTATTTTCTCCATTCAGACATGTTTAGGGGGAGAAGACCACATACCCATTAATAGACTTGAAAATGTTTTCATGGTCTTCTCTGGTATGGTTAAGTCTGGAATATAAAATGGTACATTATTCAAAAATGGAAACTGGACAAAAATATAACCATTGTTTTCAATGTTTCTTAAGATATATAGCTATATTTTTAAATACATTATACGCGGTATTATAAGTATTACCAAATAAGTACATCAAAGCATATTCAATATAACTAATTCCATAATTTGTGACATTAAGACTTTATAGTTATTAATTTGCTGTAATAATGCGCTGTGTATATTTACCTAATCGGAATTACTCGACCACCACCAGATTCAATATACTTCACGTAAGACGAGGGGATATATGTTCTTCCATATGGTTTCATATCAGGGTCCTTAACCTCTTGCGTCAAAATACCTTAAAAACAAGATACACTTACATCTAAAGTTCACTGTTTACCTACAGCTTCCTAAAATAATTGTATTTTTATGCATTTTAATGATGAAAAAGGCATTTTGTATGTTAAAGAGACGTGACCTAAATGCTTTAAATGTAAAAGACATACTTACCAATTATCGGCCTGTCGTTCGTCGCCTCATTAGCGTAAGAACTTACAGGACGAGCATTGCACGCTCTAATGAAGAAGAAAAGTATCGCGCTTAGGCACAACATTCGGAAGGGCTAGAAGCCTTGATTACGACGGGAAATGATGGTCGAAGGCTTTGTCTCCAACTGTACAGCCTATATACCCTACTACACACGCAGCACATAACATATAGCGCTATCGTGAAGTGTAATTTAAAGGAAGTTACAGAGTGGGTGGAGATTTGGAATATCCACACTGAGGTTGAGTCTCATGACAAAGTAGCCACTTTATCTGCTTTTGTTAAACGGAGGTTTGAAGATATGTACGGTTGAAAAGCATGAAAAAGTTGCAAAACCTAATACCAGTATATGTTGATGTTTTGTAAAAATAAATATAAACATTACTGAACTGTTTCTTATTCTATTTAATATACAGGCACATGTTTATGATTTGCGTTATACAGGCCCTGGGGAAATTTTTATGAGTAACGCTAAAATTCATAATACACAAACAAATCAATTCATTAACTAAATGAAGGACATTTCCTAAACATTTTTGTTTGTTTTTAAATATTTGTTTATTTAAACGTTTCATCTGCAGTCTCTCACAGGTTATGGATTTTGCAAAACAAGTAAAAATCACAAAAGAATCCGCAAAAGACTGGAAATTACACAACTTAATGTGCAGAAATGTAATGTAATTGAAAACATATTTTAATATGTAAACTATGTAATTGAATACTTAATTAATTTGATACGCTTGTACATTAAACAAATATTTATATTCGATTACACTCTGAAGCGATAAGATAATGAAATGACTCAATATGTGCATTATGTGTGATCGATGTGAAGGCGTCGATGTGCATACTATGGGTAGATAGATGATAAAGCACTTTTTAAAGTTGCTCTGGACAAATGCCGTAAACATAAATGTTTGTCAAAGGTCAGATATTAGCCTAGTTATTATTATTCCAAGACATTTGGAATTTCAAAGACATTCGACGATATTTTGTAGCTTTTTCACAATAACTGTGATATCACCTCCTTGTTACTAAATCAGAAATACGTTTGTAATGAGTTGCTAACGTTTAGAGAGCGATACGATTCCGTGAACCACTCGGTACTACTGTTAACTCTTGCGCCACCTGCTGACTCTTTATGCCATGAACACAGATGACTGACATGGGATGGCGAAGCATGGTCCTTCATTATGAACGACGTAATATTTATATAGCGCCTTTCAAGGTACCTCACACTCAGGTTGTGTAGAGTCAACCGTTACTTTTGGAATGGAGTTTGAAAAGGTACGTTACAAAAGGGGCATAGATTACAGAACAGCAGGGAATCTGATTCAAGAATAGCTCTTTTACATTGTTACAAAGATCAGCTGACTCTACAATAGCTCTTTTACATTGTTTCAAAGGGGGAGCTGATTTTACAGCTGTTCTCGTATGTTGGTTTAAAGCTTTATGACACAGAGGGGAGCTGATTCCGGAAGTGCAACCTATCCTGACATATTTCATGCATATGATACTGGACATGCATAAAACTGCGCAGACCCCACAGAACAGGTAAGAATGGAACAACCGCTGGCTGAACCTCCAGCTGCGGCTACAATCTGAAGCCTGTGGTATTGTGAATGACCAGTACCCCAGGGCTCAGGGGTGGGGCAAACACAACACAAAGAGTTATGACGGTCTCTGGAGGTGGGTTTCTAGAGACTTTCTGAAAGATTCTGTGAGATTCTTATTCATTAATGAAGGTGGAAGTAGAATATATGTCAGCAAAAGGATGTGTATATGTTGGTTATTTAATATATGTTCTTACTTGAGCTGTAATATTCTGAAATGTGAAATAGTCTGAACGTTTGTTATATCTGTAATCCCTTGAAAAGGTATTCTGTGATCACGTAATCTAACATTACAATAACCGTCTACATTTTTTACGCGTTTACATTTACTCGTGTGGTTTAAACGTCCAACTACACAACAGGTGGGAATTCTCGCTGGTTCCTACACAACCCAGGATGCACTGGTGTTTACGTCACTTTCAGGCTTTTGTGATTGGCTGAAGAACGTTCGGAGGGCAAGATGCTATGGTCGTTCCTCAGGCATCTTCACGCGTGTAGGTTACTGTGCGCGTGGAATCGGACAGTGACGTTTCAGAAGTTGACGCTGTGGTGTAGCTTTCAAAACAAATGCACGAATAGCGGTTTGTCAAGAGTGCGACTCTTCATGTAGTAAGACAGGAGACATGGTGGACAAAACAACCGAGAGTCACCTCTCTGACAAAAATTATCGGACGTCGGCAAATGGTAGGATAATGTATTTTTGTGTATGTTTCGTGATGCAAGGGTTTCATTCGTGTCTGTTTATTTGTCTTTGTTTATGCATGAGGCAGTGTTATACCGTCACTTTTATTTGTTTCTTTTATTATTTTAAAATATGTGGTTTTTGCCCGTATCTCACTTTGTTGCTGCTTTCGAGTTTTCTCGATCCCAACAACCTCAAGCAGCAAGATTGTTAGTTATGTATGAGGAAGGGTTGCTACCCCCACTGTTTAAATCCTTAAGTTACTGGTACGGAAATTGTCTTCTTTGAAAGAAATGTAAGCGCTTTTCCTCCGAGTAAGGAGGGACAGATGCTGTTGTCCAGAGAGGAGTCAACAACAGGAAAGTTTTTATTTGGACATGGGTCACTGGTTCTGAAGCGCTCGTCAACGGTGAACTTTTGAACTTGGCGAAAGCGGCTTCGCTGTAGATGCTCCACCTAGCACGGCGGAAACGGCAGGAATGTGTGGCCTAAAGCTTGATCTAAAAATGCTCTACCTTATCATCCAGATCCCAGTTTGGGGACTATTTCATTTACGATAATTATAACGTGGTTTAGGGATGCAGTGTCTCTTATTAGGAGTGAACATATGGACGCCAATAGAACGTTTTTCATGTGTTTTGGTGTATTTTCCAGTTATTTAAGTAACTGATCAGTTAATTAACTGTTTGCTCAATCGGTTAAACTGTGCCCATTTTAAGTAGGTTCAAGCCAAGAATGACATGGTTTATGGAATGCACAGTTACTTCTATCCACTAGTCACATGTTCTCTGGTTATCCAGCAGTTGGTGTTTGCTGTCATTTCTCTGTCTAAAGGGCCAGAATGAGAGATGTGGCTGAGATTATTTGTTTTTCTGCAGAAGCATAAAATGGCTGTAGGTCTCCGTAGGACTGGTTGGTTCTGGGCACAAATAAACGTGGATTTGAAGGAGTGGAGGTCATTTTAAAATAAAAAAACAAAAAAATAAACAAAAACAAAACCGTTATTTCCCTCATCTAAGGGACCCTCCTGTAATCCCTCCTGGCCTGGCTGTACCTTGGGGCGGGACACTTGCATTTCTCTCTTTGGCTCAAATAAAGCACTAGAATCTAAGCACTAAGACTCGAACATGTTTGCTTTGTTTCTGATGTGAGGCGTCATGATGGAGGCCATGACAGCTGGACTAAGGATCTGTTTTGTGGCTGTCAGTTTTTGTGGTTACCAAGCAACAGGTATTGCTTTTGGTGTGCGTGTGAGGATGAGCAGGGTAGAGGTTAATCACATTAAGGACGTTCTTCACAGGCTGCTTCAGGTCCAAGTGACTCCCTCTCCAGCACGACATCACTGATGGTGTCGTGGACATCAACCCTGACAAACAGTGGATCGCTGGGAGCACTGTACAGCTCGCTAGCCAATGACCTCTCGAGTTTTGCATTGCTTACTTAGCAAGGCTCAGAGTCTTGGGCTACGCTGCTAGTGAGGAAGCTTCTGGAGCTTCTTGGTCGCAGCAAACATTGGATTGTCACAGATTGGATTAATGTGTAGCCGAGGGCCTTTGTGTTTGCTCGCACTAATTGGATCTTAAAAATGACCCATTCATCCAGGATTTACTTTTGACCTTCATTTTCTTTATCTCAGCATGACTATTATATAGTATCAGTAGTTTAGAAGGTTAATTTCAGAAATTCTTCACTGCTGTCATATAGTATCAATAGTTTAGAAGGCTAATTCGAGGGTTTCTTCACAACGTATGTATCTGCCTGTCCCATGTAGCTATAATAAAGACCTTCTACATTGATCGGTGTTGCATCATATTGAAAATGCATTCATCCAAACCAAGGCTGTGTCTTTCACAATCCCAAAGAGTGTCTGTTCCAGAGAAATTGCCATCTCTGTCTCTGTGGGGAGAGAGAAGCTGGCCTGTCTCTGTTATCAGTGCCTTGCGACAATTGGCACAGATAGGGGAGATTAGGGCTATAAAATTCCTCTGTTTGATCTCGGCGGGTTGACTTTGGGCCATTTGCCCTCTGGCTGGGGCATAGAGAGCTGCTCTGTCGGCCATTGTATTGCCGGGCCGCATGGACAGTGTGGTGAAGACAGAGGCGTGGATGTCCATTGCTATGGTAATGGCATCGGCACTAGGTGGTTTCGTAACAGCCCTTCAGGGCCTTGGTGAAGGTCATGGATCTTCACCCTTTTGGTCCCCACGAAAGGTGAAGGGCAGTTTTTCATGTCGGTGTCAGATGTAATTTATTGAGCTCAGTGTGTAACAAAGGTCTGCAAGCCGCCATCCTATTTAAATCATATTACTGGAAAATGCAGCAGTATATATATACTGAACAATGCACCAGTGTGTCTGGGAGTTGACTGATAGGGCAGATCGAGGCTACACATACATACATGCCGTTACTGAAACCTCTAATGCGGTCTATCTCCACCCAAGGCATTAAACTGTTATTTTCCCCCCATCTTGTGCAGGTTTCTATGGTGATCTGTTGGAAACAGATGAGCATGATGGGATGGGTGAGTGAGATTGTTGGATCACTTCAGGCTTGTACCTGCATGAGACATGCACCTTATCTGCTTAAGGGGAAGAAGCACGACGTGTGTGCCACGCTGAATGCTGCTCAGAAGTGTTGGTCGCACTGAACAAACAGTTCTCTGCTCTTTCCCTTCACAGCAGTCTTGCCGAGATCCCCTGTACCGGGTTCGGTTGCACACTCGCACATAAATGATTCACTGCCGCCATTGGTCGGGGGGGGGGGGGTGTGTGTGTGCAGTGGCGTGCTTGCGTCCACCAGGGGTCTCTCTGCCGTTTCTGCGTCAGGGTAGAACTGAAGGCGGAAAAGCATCTTCCCTGTCGACCTCGTGTCTTTGTTGACCGAGAGTCACACCAGATATCTGTTTTTATTGTTTTGCTAACATGTGCAAGCAAAAGAACTGTGTGTGTGTGTGCGCGCGTGCGCATGTGTGTGTATAAATAAAATGTGTATGCGTACTGGTAAGTCTGTGCGTATATGTAAAATAGCTATCTCTGACCTCTCCTCTGAACATGTGTATTACCCTATTGCACAGTAGGATCTGCATATGTGAAAATGCTTTGGACAAAGTTCAGCTCAAGTTCATCTCACTGTCTCTCTCTCTCGCTCTCTCTCTCTCTCTCTCTCTCTCTCTCTCTCTCTCTCCCTCTCTCCCTCCCTCCCTCTCTCTCTCTCTCTCTCTCTCTCTCTCTCTCTCTCTCTCTCCCCTCTCTCCCTCCCTCCCTCTCTCTCCCTCTCTCCCTCCCTCTCTCTCTCTCTCTCTCTCTCTCTCTCTCCCTCCCTCTCTCCCTCCCTCTCTCTCTCTCTCTCTCTCTCTCTCTCTCTCTCTCTTCCTGCTCTGGACTGCAGTGCCAGGTGGCAGCAGTAAGAGCAGTAAGGGTTCATTCCCAGTTCAGCCACTGCTGACCCCAGGGTGACTGGCTCGTGTAAACCTCTGGGAACCTCTGATCAGGGAAAAGGGGACATGGGGGACCTGTTAAACCAGTGGGCAATGAAAAGGTCCTATTGGTGCTTGGGGCAGTAATTGATTTATGAGGTAGAACATGATTGGGTTGTAAACATGAGTGTGGAAGGGTTACGCTGGCTCCCAGGATTCCTGTGAAATCTCCCAGTGTTTTTGTATAAGCATTTGTTCTCTCTGCCCAGGATTTGTGATCTACAGTACCCTCTATTGTTTTTAGATTTTTGAAAATTATTCACTCTTTACAAAAGTGATTCAGTCAGTTTTTCTTATTTTATTAGTATGGAGGAGCACAAATGTCTATGATATTTGAATGTTCATGTTTACGTAGTTAGCAAAAGGATTTATGAATTTACCCAAAATTCAAGTGATGTTATTATACAGATCATACAGTGTTCCTGCAAGGTTTTAAAGCTGATTTCTGATCCAAATCCAGCTAATATTTTGTGTGTGTATGTGCATGCATGCGCGTGTGTGTGTGTGTGTGTATTTGTGTGTGTCTGTCTATGTGGGGAGTAAATTTTGGATTTATTTCAGGGCTAATAGAGTTGTGCAGCACCCTAAACCCCAAACAAAGAGGGCCACTGCCCTTAATCTGAGCAACCTGTCAACTTCCTGATCCATCCCAATGGTTTCCATGGATACACAAGCTCCCCAGCCAATCCCCTGTGTCCTATAGCTGGCGTGACCAATGGGATTAGAGGAAAAAGGGGCCAGTCAGCATACTAGTTGTTCTGGTAAAGCTAGGCCAGTGTCAGATATTTTTGTTCGGATTTGTGGAGAGGGGCACAGTGTTGCTGTTTGAGTTGGCACTGGGGTCATGATGTGTTGACCTGCACATCCCCATATAGTTACACACACACACACACACAGACACATACATGCAATTAAATAGAAACTGCCTACACTGGAGACTGTGCATATCTTTGTAAGGATTTGTTCAAATAGAGCATCTAATAGAACGTAGCTGGGAACCAACTTCTCTTATCTGAGGAGAAGAAGAAGAGCTTGTTCCAATTTAAGCGTCTCTTTGGTGCCGTTCACTTAGAGTGCCATTTTCCTCTTTACCACAAGGGGGCAGTGGTGACGAGGGACGCCCTGGGAAGATAAAGGCCTTCCACTCCTCATCTGCCCTCGCTGAACTCAGCACCCAGATGTAGAGGCTTGGATGAGTGCCGACACATGCTTTTCCGCTGTCCTCACATAACTGAGGCCAACATATGTTTTCCCTCCCTCGCTCTCTCTCTCGCGCTCTCTTTGTGCTGCTCTTTCTCTTTCTGTGTCACGCGTTCACTCTTGCTCTCCCCCTAACTGCATAATGGCTAACTTTCATTTCCCTGTTCTGAATTTGGCTAGCTTTGCCTTTTAAACGAACCCCCCCCCCCCTGGTTTCACACTCTCCCCACTTTCTGCGGGGTGATGTGAGTTACGTGGGACTTAAACCAAAGCAGTGGTATGCGATCTGGAGACTGCAAACGGATGGTTCAGCGTCTGAGCTCTGTTTGGGGGGGAGCACTCGGGATACATGCAATTATCTCTCTATCGAGGAGCGAAGCATGTAAATAATTCAGCTTGGGCCTGGTGTAGAGCAGGTTTAGGATATAGCCGTGGTTAAGGGCAACCGCCTTTTTGGTCCTCTTTGTGTCCCATGGTTGCTGCTCAAAACCATGTTAAATATGCTGAAAATGGAGGAGCATGCATTTTTTTGTTTTAAAATGCAAACATTCTCTCTCTCTCTCTCTCTCTCTCTCTCTCCCATCAGTCTACCTCTCCCCCTCCCATTCTCTCCCCCTCCCATTCTCTCGCCCTCCCTCTCTCTCGCCCTCCCTCTCACTCTCCCTCCCTCCCTCTCTCTCGCCCTCCCTCTCACTCTCCCTCCCTCCCTCTCTCTCTCTCTCCCATCCTCCCTCCCTCCCCCCTCCCTCTCCTCTTCTCTCTCTTCCGCCATGCTCTCTCTCTCTCTCTCTTCCTCTCATGTTTTTATAATTCATGGGTACACTAAGGGCTGATTTGCCTCTTTCTTTCTTTCTGCCTGCTTGATGTGCCTCTTTGATGGGGGGTGGGGGGTGGGGGTCGCGCCAGTAGAGTGCTTCCAGGTCGAGCAGAAATGGGTCAGCCTGTTCTTCCTGTCAAATCACCCTGCTCAGTGGGTAAGAGGGAAGTGAAGTTCCATGAGCCACTCAGACATGTCAGTGTGCAGTGACCTTATCCTGTTACCATTTGACCATACTATCATTATAACCAGTGTAATGTGGTTTAATCCCCCCAAAAGGACTAGTATGGTTTGCGAAGGTCTTCTCGGCCATACAGACCTACCTTCATGGTTATTATTTTAAGGATGGTGATGTTTGTCATGACTTAATGCCCTTGCAAAAGCAATATTTACTTAATCTGGGTGAATTTTGGGCAGTTTGGTGTGAAACAGTGTGGGCCCAAACAGTGCGGCCTGCCCCTCCTCGTGCGCCTCCTGCCCCTCCTCGTACGCCTCCTGCCCCTCCTCGTGCGCCTGTTGCCCCTCCTCGTACGCCTCCTGCGGTTTTGAAGGCTATTATGGTCCCGTGAGTCAGCGCTCGGGTGTAAGTGCGGCGCAGACGGCTCCCCCACAGTTAATGTCCTGCACACTGAGACCCTCTGCCTGCCCACTCCCTCACACACTGTCCACTGCAAAAGGGGAGAGAGGGAGGGAGAGAGGGAGGGAGAGAGGGAGGAAGAAAGGAGGCAAGAGAGATGGAGAGAGAGAACCACGAGTGCTGTGTTTAGTGTGACTGGAAAATGTCAATGTGTAAGAAATTTCCCAGCATGTTAAGCAAACTTAACAGGGCAATTATGGTGGGATTGTTTCCAGATGATTCTATCTCTCTTCCTGCTGAAAAAGGGGAAACGAGCTTTTCAAGAACGTATGAGCCGATTGGTCCGCTGTCCCCAAGTGCTGGGGAGGGTCGTGCTGCAAGAAACGTGAGGGGAACGTGAGGGAAACGTGAGGGAAACGCGGGGTTTTTAGGTGCACAGTCAAGGTGTGTGTGTGTGTGTGTGTGTTCGTGTTCTCTTCCCCTCCTACGACCTGTTTTGAACTTGCATTTTTTCTTTGTCCATATAGACCACCACTCTGCTCCGAATATATGACACACAATTGGCACATGCTTAAGACTTTTTTTTATGCAAAATGGATTTGATGAAGGATCAGAAGCTATCAAGCATCTATTACCAACCTGCTCAGAACGCCCCCCCTAGTGGATGCACTCTCAGAAACTCCATTTCCCAGTAATCCATTCTCTCCTGAGCAGATCTCAGCGGAGTCTGAACCGCAGTTTGCATTCATCGATCAGTGAGTTGTGTTTGCTGGAAAACCCACCGACAGCAATGAATGTTTATTGCAGCCATTAGAGGGCGCCACGTACTGCACCCGTCGTTGAACATCCGTGTAATCGCCGACTCTCTGAGGTGCGCTTGACTGCCCTCGGTGTACAGTCAACGGTCGATGGTTTGTTTCAGAAGCTCAAAACTCACCGACAGCGTTGAATGTTAACCGTGGATAGCAGTGATTGGCTGACACATGTCCTGGGCCAAAGATGCTCCGCCCCCTTGTCAGACAGGTGTAGCCTGGCGTCATCAGTTCTCTTGCAGCTGGTCAGAGCTCTGATTGGCCGGCATCTTCCAACCAAAACTGTTCAACCTGCACCACTGCACACAGTTTGCCTGCTGCCAAGTTCTGTCACTATGGTCCAACCCAGTTCACTATACAGAGCAATGAGAAGTCATCGTGATGTGCTGTACATATTGCATGAAATTGCCTTTGGCTCCAGTTCTGAAGAGATCATGAAGAAGGCGAATAAAATTGAGAAGAACACGTAGGAACTAGAATAGACCGACAGGATGGACAGGATTTGGAACAGAATAGAATAGTTTAGAATAGAAAAAACAAGACAGAAGAAGTCGTATTGTTCTTGGCTGCCGTGGAGTGCAAACACTCGTCTCTGTGTCTGTGTCGGCAGCGTTCCCCTTACCCTGCTCTGAACTCCAGCCTGTTTCCTGTGGGAGAAACAGCTTTGAGGCACACATGCATTATTAATGCACACTCCCTTTCGCCTGCTACGTCTGACTCCGCAGCCGGCGCTGAGGACTTTTAAAGACGCTGCGCGCACTTGTTCTTTTGTTCCTCTGTCGCTTTCTCTCTCTTTCTCTCTCTCTCTCTCTCTCTCTCTCTCCCTCTCTCTCTCTCTTTGTTTGCTTTTTCTGGAAATCAAGGGTCCCGTGCATGTTGAGAGATGCCACTGATCCCCGATCAGCCCCATGCGGGCGGAGTGGCGCGGGTAAGCTGTCCTAACACGCGTGTCTCCTCTGTATCGACTTGCGTGTGGCCAGGCAGGAGACTGAAGGGTGTTTAGGTGCGAGTGGCGGAGGAAGCCCCCGTGTGTGTAAGCGTCGGGGGGTGAGTAGGTGACCTGTGGGGCAGGTGGCATGCAGAGTGCAGCACTCTGTAACGACGCTTGGAGGAAAGTGTGGCAGCAGAACTGCACCTGGATTCAGGAATTGTAACGGTTTGTGGTTGGCATACGTCTGCATTCATACATTTAAGTGTGTGTGTGTGTGTGTGTGTGTGTGTGTGTGTGTGTGTGTGGGGGGGGGGCAGCCACAACCCCCACTCCTTTTTTTTTTTTTGCTGAACCACATATTCTTTCTCCACTCGTTATCACTTGTCACACACCTGCTTATACAAATAGTGGGGGTTTTGTGTGTGTGTGTGTGTGTGTGTGTGTGTGGCACAGCCAGTCTGTCTCCCCAAGGCTGCACTGTCAAGCACACATTAAAATACTAGTGTCCTGTATCTAATCTGATATGCAATTACCCCATGAATACCGCACCTCCATGCATACCCCACTAGTGCACCTCCACCCATACCCCACTACTGCACCTCCACACATACCCCACTACCGCACCTTCACTACTGCACCTCCACCCATACCCCACTACCGCACCTGCACTACTGCAACTCCACCCATACCCCACTACCGCACCTCCACCCACACCCCACTACCACATGTTCAGTGCTTTTCAGGCTTGCCTCACGCACCTGCTGACTGAAGTTTGGCACACAGCACTCGGAGAAAGAGACAGAGGGACAGAGAGACAGAGGGAGAGAGAGAGAAAGAGGATGGGTGAGGGAGGCAGGCAGGCAATGTGGAAGCTCTCTGAGCCGGGCGAGACAGCAGTGAAACGCCTGATCTCCTATGGCTGCAGGAGTCGCTTGGAGCGTGTGCTGTCTGGTACCTGGAACACACTCCTGTGAGTGTGAGTGGAACACACTCCTGTGAGTGGAACACACTCCTGTGAGTGGAACACACTCCTGTGAGTGGAACACTCCTGTGAGTGTGAGTGGAACACACTCCTGTGAGTGGAACACACTCCTGTGAGTGGAACACACTCCTGTGAGTGGAACACACTCCTGTGAGTGTGAGTGGAACACACTCCTGTGAGTGGAACACACTCCTGTGAGTGGAACACACTGGAACACACTCCTGTGAGTGGAACACACTCCTGTGAGTGTGAGTGGAACACACTCCTGTGAGTGGAACACACTCCTGTGAGTGTGAGTGGAACACACTCCTGTGAGTGGAACACACTCCTGTGAGTGGAACACACTCCTGTGAGTGGAAGTGGAACACACTCCTGTGAGTGGAACACACTCCTGTGAGTGGAACACACTCCTGTGAGTGGAACACACTCCTGTGAGTGGAACACACTCCTGTGAGTGGAACACACTCCTGTGAGTGTGAGTGGAACACACTCCTGTGAGTGGAACACACTCCTGTGAGTGGAACACACTCCTGTGAGTGGAACACACTCCTGTGAGTGTGAGACACACTCCTGTGAGTGTGAGTGGAACACACTCCTGTGAGTGGAACACACTCCTGTGAGTGTGAGTGGAACACACTCCTGTGAGTGGAACACACTCCTGTGAGAACACACTCCTGTGAGTGGAACACACTCCTGTGAGTGGAACACACTCCTGTGAGTGGAACACACTCCTGTGAGTGTGAGTGGAACACACTCCTGTGAGTGTGAGTGGAACACACTCCTGTGAGTGGAACACACTCCTGTGAGTGGAACACACTCCTGAGTGGAACACACTCCTGTGAGTGTGAGTGGAACACACTCCCGTGAGTGGAACACACTCCCGTGAGTGGAACACACTCCCGTGAGTGGAACACACTCCCGTGAGTGGAACACACTCCCGTGGAACACACTCCTGTGAGTGTGAAACACACTCCTGTGAGTGGAACACACTCCTGTGTGAGTGGAACACACTCCTGTGAGTGTGAGTGGAACACACTCCTGTGAGTGGAACACACTCCTGTGAGTGGAACACACTCCTGTGAGTGGAACACACTCCTGTGAGTGGAACACACTCCTGTGAGTGGAACACACTCCTGTGAGTGTGAGTGGAACACACTCCTGTGAGTGGAACACACCCCTGTGAGTGTGAGTGGAACACACTCCTGTGAGTGGAACACACTCCTGTGAGTGGAACACACACACCCTGTGAGTGGAACACACTCCCGTGAGTGGGAACACACTCCTGTGAGTGTGAGTGGAACACACTCCCCGTGAGTGGAGTGTGAACAACACACTCCTGTGAGTGTGAGTGGAACACACTCCTGTGAGTGTGAGTGGAACACACTCCCGTGAGTGGAACACACTCCCGTGAGTGTGAGTGGAACACACTCCCGTGAGTGGAACACACTCCCGTGAGTGGAACACACTCCCGTGAGTGTGAGTGGAACACACTCCCGTGAGTGTGAGTGGAACACACTCCCGTGAGTGTGAGTGGAACACACTCCCGTGAGTGGAACACACTCCCGTGAGTGGAACACACACCTGTGAGTGGAACACACTCCTGTGAGTGTGAGTGGAACACACTCCTGTGAGTGTGAGTGGAACACACTCCTGTGAGTGGAACACACTCCTGTGAGTGTGAGTGGAACACACTCCTGTGAGTGGAACACACTCCTGTGAGTGTGAGTGGAACACACTCCTGTGAGTGTGAGTGGAACACACTCCCGTGAGTGGAACACACTCCTGTGAGTGTGAGTGGAACACACTCCTGTGGTGTGAGGTGGAACAGTGGAACACACTCCTGTGAGTGGAACAACACACCCTGTGAGTGTGAGAACACACTCCCGTGAGTGGAACACACTCCTGTGAGTGTGAGTGGAACACACTCCTGTGAGTGGAACACACTCCTGTGAGTGTGAGTGGAACACACTCCCGTTAGTGGAACACACTCCTGTGAGTGTGAGTGGAACACACTCCTGTGAGTGGAACACACTCCTGTGAGTGGAACACACTCCTGTGAGTGTGAGTGGAACACACTCCCGTGAGTGGAAACACACTCCCGTTAGTGGAACACACTCCCGTGAGTGGAACACACTCCCGTGAGTGGAACACACTCCCGTGAGTGGAACACACTCCTGTGAGTGTGAGTGGAACACACTCCTGTGAGTGTGAGTGGAACACACTCCCGTTAGTGGAACACACTCCTGTGAGTGGAACACACTCCCGTTAGTGGAACACACTCCCGTGAGTGGAACACACTCCCGTGAGTGGAACACACTCCTGTGAGTGTGGGTGGAACACACTCCCGTTAGTGGAACACACTCCCGTTAGTGGAACACACTCCTGTGAGTGGAACACACTCCTGTTAGTGTGAGTGGAACACACTCCTGTGAGTGGAACACACTCCCGTTAGTGGAACACACTCCCGTTAGTGGAACACACTCCCGTTAGTGGAACAGCTTCTGCTCAGCAAACTCTTTCAAGTTCTCACAGTCTCGTAAAATCGTTCTCTCCTGATCGTTCTCTGCGCTGATCACATGGATGTCTGTTTTCATTTTTACTTCCACAATGTTTGCTCCCTTGTACTGTATTGTTCATTGTCTTCATTCATTCTTTTTCGACAACCAGTGACTCGGAGGAACATTAACCCCCCCCCCAAATTGTCTTCACTTGAAGGACACATTTGTGAATCGTGACTGTCTTTATTTCTCTCTCCCTCTGCTCTATCCATGACTCTATTCATCTATTCATTATCACTCTTAGTGTTTCTGTCTCTCTCTCCCCCCCCCCCCCCTATGTGGGAGTTCAAAGACCCTCTCCTCTCTGGCCTGTGCCCCCTCTGCCCCCTCTGTTTGGCGCGTTCCAGTCCTTCTGCTCCAGGCTTAAGATGATGAATATGGATAGGATGAGAGGCAAAGCCGTGGATTAGGGGCACGGGAGAGGGTGGGAGACAATTGGGGTTGGGGGGCGGGGACAAGGGGCAGGGTGGGGGCATGTGGGCGGTACTGTGATGTGTAACTGGCAGGCATCTGACCCTATCGAATCCAGAAGGTCAGTTGAAGCAGCGACGACTCTCACCTCTGCGCCGCTGTCAACCGCGCTACGCTCGTTGGGCCGTCCTGTGGGAGACACACACACACACACAGTCAATCGCTAGCTCCGTGCTCTGGGAGGCTACAGACCAGTGTGCCTGAAACACAGGCTCCATTCTTCACTCCTGCTCTTCAGACGCTGTGCATTACCACGTTGTTCGCGCTTTAATACTGCGTGAAGTGTCCTTGATGAGATGATACAGTGCTAAATATGTGTTTGCCCATGGATGTGTGGAGCTGAACAGCATCTTAAAACACACACACACACGCACACGCACACGCACGCACACACAGTTTGGATATTTAATCCAGGCTTAATCTCTTCAGTAGACGCCACACTCTCATGCCGTTTGCTTCAGGCAGAGGCTAATCTCTATCTCTCCTCTCACTGCTCCCTTTATCACTGCCAACACAGCCTCCTTACTGTGTGTGTGTGTGTGTGTGTGTGTTGCATGTGGTCCACTGCAAAAAATGTGGTGGGATAATTGTGTATCCTTGCGCACATCCTTGTGTGTGTTTAGAAGTGCAAATAAACATGGATGCAGGCAGCTATATGTTAAGTGTGTGTGCATGTGCACAGATGTGTGTGTGTGTGTGTGTGTGTGTTCATGTGCGCATATGTGTGTGTGTGTGTATTCATGCACATGCGCGTGTGTGTGTGCGCATGTGCGCATATGTGTCTGTGTGTATTCATGCACATACGTGTGTGTATGCATGTGCGCATATGTGTGTGTGTGTGTATTCATGCACATGCGCGCGTGTGTGTGCATGTGCGCATATATGTGTGCGTGTATGCATGTGCGCATATGTGTGTGTGTGTGTATTCATGCACATGCGTGTGCGCGTGTGTGTGTGTGTGTGCCCTTCAGGTTTGTCCTACACCTCCTCCACTTTTCACTGTTAATGCCGTTAACGATCACTCACTGGGGCCGAAGCCTGTTGTCCTGTGACGTGAATCTTTCTTCCTGTCTCTCACTCACTCTCTCTGTCTCACACACACACACACACACACACACACACACACAGAGCTAGAGTCAGCCCCTAACCTCAAGGTCTGCCTCTCCCTCTAGTGCTCACAGTGCTGTCCCCTATGGAGTGCCCCCCCCCCCTCCCCCCACCTGGTCCTAGTGATGACCCTATACATTAATCCCACGCTAACGTCAGCCGCTCGGTGGACTGAAATGCGCAGTGCGTCTGGGCAGGGCAGGCAGGGGGCAGCGGCGAGCAGCTGCGCCTTCACCTTAAGGGATGTCAGAAGTCCCCTCCATTCACATTTCAAAGGGTTGCAGGAGCTCAGTGGATTAGAGCGTCCAATCCAACAGGCTGAGAGGATGGCATTAACTGCAGAGCTGGCACAGACGAAGCTTTGAACATCACCCTCTCTCTCTCTCTCTCTCTCTCTCTCTTTCTCCTCCCTCACTTCTTGAGATGGATCCTCTCTTCTCTCTATGCTCTGATAGAATTATCACCACACACTCCTGCAGCAGTCTGTATCCGCCGCTCTCTCCATCTTCCTCTCTTTCCTTTTCTCTTTCTCCTCTAACTCTTCTCTTGCTCTGATGCATGCGGAAGCTCCCTCTCTCACTCCCTCTCTCCCTCACTCCCTCACTCACGCTGTGAGTTTGTAGCATGTTAATCCAGGCTTGATAAACCCAACTGCTGCTGCCTCTACAGCTCTTATCTGCCTCCGAGCCTGTGCCTCATTCTGCAGTCACCATCCCTCTCTCTCTCTCTCTCTCTCTCTGCATGTCTCTCTGCCTCTGTGTCTTTCTGAGCCTTCCCCGCTGTGAGAGAGTGAAATCTCCAGTGATGCCAGTTTCATAACAGGGTGAAGTACCGTCATAAATCAAGCACGGGCATTAAAAGTGTAGTCACTGTGTTTTGGGTTGGTTTTTGTCGTTGCTCCTGAACACTCAGCCGTCCCTGGCCGGACCCTAGCTGGGCCTCTTGGTCTGGCTGTGACGGGCCTCTGTGTGGACGGAAAGCGGCATTAGTAATGCAGGCAGCATTAAACCCAAATACCCCACATTAGCGATTACAGGGGCTGCACCATTTGCGCTCGGGGGGCTGGAGCTCACGGCACTGAGGCGGCGTGGGGTTCGAGGGAGGGCATTGGCCCGAAGGCGCTGGCTGGAGCCTGGCACAGTCGCTCTGCCGCAGGGGTTTAAATAGATCTCCAGACCGCCGCGGATCAACCTACCCATTCATTTCAACGGCTGCGGCCTCACTGCGTATGAGGCACAGGAAGTGTCATATTTAGAAGCTGACATCCTGGCACCGGAGCTGGGTGGCGGCTACGATCCTCTGAAGGACCTGGAGCGAAAGCTGCCTGTGTCTGAATGCAGAGGGAGCGTCTGTTCAGACCGCGAGTGGCAGGAACCACCGTCATGTGTAACGTACAACACACTGAATCTCGGGTGAAGAATCCCAGTGTCTCCTCTAGGTCACATCGATGTTTCAGTGGCAGCTGCTGTAGCGAAAATTTTGTGTTTTCGCCGCTCTACCGCATTACCACTAGGGGCTTGTGGGATTCGGTCACAGCGTCCACGTCCGCCCGTCCCCGTCCCTGTCCGTCCCTGTCTGTCCCTGTCCGTCCCCACCTTCCTCACACAGCGTTCCAGCCCGGCTCCAGTGGAGCAGTTTCACGGAAATGCTTGTCCCACATGTGTCCTAAGCCGGACCTGTCCTGTCCTACTGCCCCGTCCCTACTGCCCCGTCCCTACTGCCCCGTCCCTCCTGCCCCGTCCCTCTGGCTGCAGGATGCCTGTCTGTGTGCATGCCGGCATGTCCTCACGGGTGAACCACTGCCTTAGAGCACCACCACGACTAATTCTGATTCCTTACACCTTCTGTAAATGAAACCAAAAGATTATGTTTTTGCCCCCCCCCATCCTCCTCCTCCTCCTCCTCCTCCTGCTCCGGGAAGCGAGGCTTCTTTACGATCTATCGCGCCCCTGTGCGCCTGCTGCTGTTACAGCCCCGTAAACAACGTCCGGAGCTCCTGCTCTCCCCCCAGACGGCTGCCCAAACGACCCCCGAGCTCCAGCGTGGGGCTGGCAGCCACGGATCCAGCGCCTCCCCCGAGCCGGACCAGCCAGCCCCCCCCCCCCCAGCCTCCATCTGTATACTGCAGACTTGTCCTTACAGAAGCAGCCGTGGGTCTGGCCGCTGTAGGGCTCTGACAGCAGACGCGGTACGGACCGTGGCTGGTGGGGGCGGGGCGGGGCGTGTCCAGCCGGACCACCGTCGGTCAGTTTTCAGGGGAGTTCGGCCGCAGGATCGGACCGAGGTGTCGCAGCCTTGCCGTGATACGAGGGAGCGAGAGAAGGGGAGGATTACTTTTTAAAAAGCGAATGAGCTTTGATGATAACTTGGTCCTGGTTACATGTGCAGTGTGTGTGTGTGTGTTTCAGCCTTAGGTGGTGTTTCTCAGACAGGTTTTACAGCATTTGTGTGTGTGTGTGTGTGTGTGTGTGTGGATGGTTGGTCTGATTAGGGCACTCTTTCCCTGTTATAGTGCACTCCATTCTACCTCACAGGCTCATCAAAGACTCCCATATCCTGTACCCCCCCCCATTGCACACGCACACACATACACACTCCCCATGTGTGAGATTATCAGACAGCATTGAGTCTGGGGGGATGGGGCCAGGCTTGGAGGCACAGAGGGTGCGTTTGTGTGTGTGTGTGTGTGTGTGTGTGTGTGTGTGTGAAGCGCAGAGAGACGGGGTGAGCTTTGTGTTGGCTGACTGGAGTCTGGATCCTCATTGTCCAGCGCTGGACCAGTGACCAGTGCCATGAGTCTCTGCTCTTTATTCAGGAACCAGGTAGGAAGAGAAAAAGGGATGGAGAGATGGAGAGATGGATGGCAAAATATGTGAAGTCTAAACAAAGCAATTAATGAAAAATAAAATGTTTTTTTCCCGCAACAACCTAGATAAACAGATTCCTCATAAGAATGGCTTCAGACGTGCGTGTGTGTATGTGTGCGCGCGCATGTGTGTGTGTGTCCCAGTTATCTTTAAAAAACTGCATGTGCAAAACTGGGAAAGGAAAGATAGGCAGTGATGGGTAAATGTGTGTGTGTGTGTGTGTATGCATGTGTGTGCTGCCTTTGCACAAACCAACAAGACCCTACATGTTCTGCATTTCTGAGCGTGTGCAGTAAACACTGTATCTTGGCCATGGTCGTAATTTGGTGTCATGCAGGTTCCTCTGAAGATGGTCCTCTGGCCTCTGATGTTTCTGAGCAGATAGATGTGGCGTTTGGCTGCGTTTGGGGTACAGTGAGCTGTCTGACACACACTGAGGCAATGGCTGCTCACTTTTGTCTACATGTTTCCGTGGTGTGTCTGGTGTGAGATTTGGGACTGTTTTGGCTGTTTTCAGCACTGTGGACATGTTTTCCTCAGTGTGTGTGTGTTTGTGTGTGTGTGTGTGTGTGTTGCTCACTCAGAGTACTTTATGGATTAAGGGCTTTGAACAAAAGAAGAGACAGAGAGTGTTTCCTGTCACTCAATACATTCCAACCCTTATGACCCACACACTCTCTCTCTCTCGCTCTCTCTCTCTCTCTCTCTCTCTCGCTCTCTGTCTCTCTGTCACACACACACACATACACACCCCCAAAATGGCGGGGGGAGGCCTCTGACTCCCTGTCATAATTGCAAACCTCCTCTCTGTGTCTCCCTTCCCCCCATCTCAGCCGGTGTGAATCTGCCATAGACTCTGCTCTGCTCCACGTAGACACACACACACACACACACACACACACACCCCAGCTCAGCCCTCGCACACACTATACGTTGAGAAGAAAATTCGCCTCCAAACACTATGGATATAGGGTTTCATCCTGGCACCTAAAATTCTCAGCCAAGCCACAGAGGCAGAAGAGTGAGTGAAAGAGTGGAGAGAGTGCAAACTTGACCTCTCTCCTCCTTTTGCTTCGAGAAACGAGCCGGGATTAGGAGTCTCACCACCTCTAACCCTGTCGGCCCCTCTGTCTGCAGCTGGGTGACCCGTGTTGCTCTGGGCGGTGAGGAGGGCTGACCTAGTCTGTCTGGATGGGGGCTGCTGCTTTTGTCCCCTCGTCTGCCTTCCTAACCCCCCCCCCCCCACCCCCTGTCTGTGGCGGTTCTTCCTCTAGATTGCACCCTGTGCAATGCGCGCGCACCCGCAGCTCGAAACACACACACACACACACACACACAGCGTCCCGCGCGGTCAGCTCAAACAAACAGCAGCCACTTTGGAACTCTGGTCCCAGGTCGTGTCACAAACACTTAGCTGTGAAAAACTCACGTGAAAGACCAAGCAGTGCTGACCCGGCAAGTGTGACCTCACTTTCAACTCCTTCACACGTCTCTCTCTAGCTCTCCTTCTCTCCCCTCTCCTCTCTTCTCTTCTTTCTCTGTCCCCTCTCCCTTTCTCCCTCCCTCTCCCTGTGGAAACGTTAGCAGCTGAGCGACGGGGTGAGACTGAATAGGACCATGCAGTGGTGGTGGCAGGAATCTCGACAGTCGCCGGTCTGGACGCGGTCTGGACGTGGGGTGGGGGAGGATGAGCCGTTGCGTGTGAAAAGCGTAAGCGCTCATTCAGAACTCGGCTAACAGGAAGGCAAACAAACGCCGCTCGGGCGAACGCGCGGACTGAACTTGGTGCCGCACTGATCTCCGCACACAGTCACGGCACAAAAGGCAAAAACAAAAAGAGCAGCAGCAACAACAACAACAAAAAAAAAAACCAAACTTAATAAAAATCCCGACACGCAGAATAGGATGGAGCGATACTCACCCGCAGCACGGCAGCATCGGGACGGGATCACGCCGGCCAGCTTTTTAAAAGCAAAATTCAAGATTTGTGGGGAAAAAACAATAAACTCACTGAGGAAGTAGCTTCCAAAGTCCTGAGTCCACAGGGAAAAGAAGAGAAAAAAGAGTTAACTTCCCTCGTCGGCTAAAGTCACACTGAGAACTGAATGTCCCTCTTCCTCCTTTTTTTTTCCTCTTTCTCTCTCTCTCTCTCTCTCTCTCTCTCCCTCCCTCTTTACCCCCCCCACCCCCCCTTCATCAGCGCACATACCCGCACACGAGCACACAGTCAGTCACAAAGCAAACTAAAGATACACAAAGTCCTGACTGGCCCCACTCACACTCACTGCCTTGTCTGAGCCTGCTGGACTATATATGACTTGCTTGATGGACAGGGACACAGTCTGTCAGGTGACTGCTGTCGGCTTCTTCTATTGGCTGGCTGGTGGCAGCCCGGGGCTAGAGCCCTGTGATTGGTGGCTTTTGAGGTTGCTGAAAGAAGAAGCTCTCAGTATTTCAGACTACTGTTCTGGCCAGGGCAAGCCTGCTCCATGCTGTCAGCCTGCCTCTAATCACAGAGGAAAGAGAGAGAGGGAGAGAGAGAGGTAGAGAGAGAGGGGAGGAATCACAGTTTATCCTCTGTGTTTAAGGATAGTCAGAATCTAGCCACAGAGAAGCAAATCTCGTGCTGCCATTTTGTCTCAGTAAAAATAGCTAAGAAGTTCATAGCTGAGGAACAGCTAAGTTCATGCGAGAGGGACATTTGGCTCGGCGCCAGGGCGCATGCTCACACTGCCGCCTCCGCTCTCGTTATCGCAGAAGACACCAAAAATGTGGCCACAGAAAGCAGGCGACTGCTTAAGAGCCCCCCACCCTGCGGCACGTTTAGTCTCTCCCTCTCTCTCTCTCTCTCTCCCTCTCTCTCTCCCTCCCTCTCTCTCTCTTTCTCCCTCCCTCCCTCCCTCCCTCCCCCTGTCTCTCCTGTGTGATGGTTGCTGTGTGGTGGCACGTGCCAGTCTGGGTTTGGCCCCACGATGACGGCTGCTGCCAGGCGTGTTCATCCTCATCTGATAACACCCTCCACCGTGGTGAAAGAAAAACTCGCTTCTTTCTTTGCCTCCCCTCTCCTCCCCTCCCCTCTCCTCCCCTCTTTTCTCTTCTCCTCCCCTCCCCTCTTTTCTCTTCTCCTCTCCTCCCCTCTCCTCTTTTCTCTTCTCCTCCCCTCTTTTTTCCTCCCCTCTCCTCTCCTCTCTTCTCTTCTCCTCCCCTCCCCTCTCCTCCCCTCTACCCTCTTCTTCTCCACTCCCCTCTCCTCCCCTCTTTTCTCCTCCCCTCCCCTCCTCCCCTCTATTCTCTTCTCCTCTCCTCCCCTCTACCCTCTTCTCCTCCCCTCCCCTCCCCTCTCCTTCTCCCCTTCCCTTTCTTCCTCTCTGTAATGTCCACCTTTTGCTCTCCTTCCACTATGACCTTTTTTGAGTGGGTTTTGAAAAATAATACCGTCCACCACAGTAATAAACCCCTCCCCCTACACCCCCCCATGCAACCACATGGTGCATGACCCAGTCAAAAGAAATCGACATGGACTGTTGCCAAGCTCCCAAGATGCGTGCGTGCGTGCGTGCGTGCATGCGTGCGTATGAGTATGTCTGTTTGCATCTGTGTTTGTGTGAGCATGTGTCAGAAGTAGCTGGGGGGGGTATTTGGGATCATGAACCATAAAATCATCTCATTAGAACACCCCGATTACCGTGCAACCTGAGGCTGGTGGGAGGGGCCAGGTGGGAGGAGCCAGGTGGGAGGGGCCTGTGGTCTGCTCAGAGCTCTACTCATGCTGTGGCTCGCGATCGCCGGGGCCACACGCCAGGACCCAGTTTCCTCGCTCCGACCCAACGTGGCCGCCACCGTCCACAACAGGAAGTATGTTTCCTCATTTCCTGACAATGATCTTTGCTCTATCACCATCACGGTCCTCTTTCAATACAATGAAACCGCTGGCTGAGAAATCCAGTTATCCACTGGCTTCTCATCCATCTTTAATCCGGTCAATCCATTTAGTTTAGCCATGGGCGGTCTGCACGCCCTCGCTCGGCATTGTGGGTGCTGCAGTCCTGAATTATGGTGATGGTTGGGAAGGAAAACATGTGGACCCACCATTCCGACGTGTAGCCCGCCCTCTCTCCGAGCGAGCGTTAGAAACATCTGGGCCGTTTGGGGCACACCAGGACACATGTGGTGCGTTCATTAGGCAAAGCCGCGTGCTGGTTACACCCGCCCGCTCCAAGCTGCCTTTAGCCCCGAGTGTCAGCAGCAGCTCGGATGAGTCAGATTATTAGGGCTGAATTAATTTGCGGCTGAACTTTTGATATGAAAATTTGGAGTAAATATAACGGTAATTCTTAGTAGATTAACTGCATAAGGCCTAGTTAAATCAGCAGGAGAACTAAACACAGTTCTCAACTGGAATGAAATGGAAGTAGTATGAGTCTGTGTTATCTCAGTGCTCACTTCTAGTCTGTCACTTCTTTAAAGTCTGCACCTCTGAAACAGGTGGACGTTCTACACACACATTAACGCAAACATATGCAAGCTCATATAGGGGGTTCTGGGGGGAGGACAGATCGGACGTTTCTTCTGTACATCAGTTAGACAGGGTGGGGGCGGGGGTGAGGACTCCGATCCCCCCCGTATGAACCCGCTGAACCCCAGATCAGCTCCCAGTGTGATTGGCCGCTTCCTGTGCTGTCACGGCCCAATGAGAGCTGCTGTTCTTTGAGGGTGTGGAGCACATCACTGTTATGCTCTTTGATGTGTGGTGTTGGTCATTTGGCAGCAGTTGCTCTGGGCTTGGACAGCGGTTTAGGTCCAGGTGAGACACACGTGTCCTTTGGCTAAAGTGTCCTCAGGAAGCGTGAGAGACATGTGGAAACTCACCATGATGTGATTGTTCTGGGACTATTTGTAATGCTGTTATGGTACCTCGTACTTGAGTATTTCTGTAATGGTATTCTTTTTAGTTTACTACTCACTGCATAAGAAAAATCTATAGTTTCTACTGATTGAATTTTAAATTCAGGCTTGTTACTCAATTTTTTAAACTGGATGTGACAACAGAGCAGGGGTGTATGATCCTTTGAAATCTATAGGTGCACATTTCTGCAAGTTGCCTTTGATTGGCTACTTTCACAGCTTATAGGTCCTGCCTGTGGAGAATGTAAGAGACTTATTAGCATAACAGAATTGACTGGCTGTTTCAGAAGAGCACGCTTAGATTCAAAGAACTTGGAGTACCAGCTGCCACTGAGATTCAGCTAGAGATTCTGCTGCTCTGGGATGGTGGTGCTCAAGTCTCTGTACAGCTGTTATTAAAGACGGGATGGGTTTACTTTTCTAATACCGTGTTGACTTCACCTCTGCTCAGCTGTATCAAGCGTTACAATCTAGTTCTAGTAATTGTTTCAAAACAAAGTGATGTCTAAGTGTTAAAATAATCTTTTTAAAAAGAGCTACAAACGATACAAATCGTGAACTCCTACACGAGGATGTGAGAGACCGTCTGCACATAAGAGACCAGCGGAAGACACCTGGGGGAGTATCAGTCATGGTTTTAACATTTGATACGTTGACTTGAATTGTCTTTACCGGGAATCAGAAATGTATTGAAATTGTTACTATTTCTGCTTGTCTTGGCCATGCACTACTCTGACAGTGTCTGCCTCAGGAAGGGTTCGGAGATTAAAAAACATAATTTTGTTAATTACCACCTTCACATGGCATTTTTACACCCACAGATGTAGCGCAGATTACTTTAGGGTGAGCCTCACTGCCCTGAATTCCTGCGTCCCCAGCGTAGTACATCACATCGTTGTTGTGTGATGTTTTTGAATGACATTTTTGTATGAAAGACGTTTTCCTTTGCAGCCCGTCGGTTTCTATGAGTGTGAGCGTTTATGATGTTGTAATTGATGCAGACAGTAGTCCCATCAGTTTGGGAGCGTTTTTGCCAACCAATCATTTTTCAGCAGA
>JAGXOD010000035.1:1697500-1710000 GCA_020368025.1 Brachyhypopomus occidentalis | reverse complement strand
AAAGTGCTTGTGAACGCAGCTCCCTCAGCAGATCTGTGAAGTTTTGCTTGCCGCGCCCAACATCAGCATCCGTGAATGAATGTGTGGATGGCAGTGTGAAGAGCATTTGCTATGAACAGGGGAGCTGTTGTCTCTGAGCACAGGCATGTAAGCGCTGATCGTCTGTTTCGTCTGGGACGGAGGAGTTTGATCCTCCCTGACCCTCTTTATCAAAGTGTTTTTCAGTTGAGAATGTCTGTGGCCAGTCTGACTAGACAGACATTGTACAAACACCAACAGGTCTAGATGTTGGAAGTATTCCAAGACGCATAGAATTCTGTTTCTACTATTTTAATACAGGAAACCTCTCTGACACAACTGCTACTCTTGACATTTCAACCGCACAGTCTGGCTTGAAGAACTAAACGTCACAGAGCAGTGATGAACCCGGGAGATAAACCGTGTTTCCCAGTGACTCGGAAAGTTGACGGACCGGAGAGTGAATGCAAACCGTTTCCAAACGTGCTCAACTCAGCCAGGCTGGAGGGGGGGCAGAATGAGTTTCTGGTTCTGGAAGGGGTAAGAGTGGAGTGAGCCTTTGATCCCTCCGTTCAGACATCTCGAGTCAGCCTAACGCTTTGAACTGCACGCCGGGGTCGGAGGTGTTGGTGTTGGGTGTCTTTGGGGTAGGCCAGTTGGGGGCAGGTGTCTTCCTGTGAGATGGTCTCCAGAGAGGGAGAACTGAGAGCAGAGAGATTGGGTTGGACCAGGGCAGCAATGAATGAGACTCCTAATGGTTGGGTGTGTGTGTGTGTGTGTGTGTCTGTGTGTGTGTGTAACAAACTGAGGTAGACAAAACAAGAGCAGTGAAGATGGCCAACAGGTGCGTGTCTAGACCTGCCCAGCTCGGGGAGATCCTCTACCTCTCTTCCCTCCATCTCTCTGTCATCCCTTCTTTACTGGTGTGATTCTGCGTTCTGTCCCTCCCTCTCTGGTTTTCCTGTGGGCCTGTCTTCATCCCCGTCTCCGTCACATCTGTTTTCCGCTGAAACCGGTGCTTTGAAGTGTTGTCAGAGTCTCAGAGGTCGGCTTGTGATAATGCCGTTGATCCAGTTGATCCCAGTGAACCACGGTAGATTATGTGCTGTTGCTTTGGAATGCGAAACTTTCGATTCACCTGAATGAGCCGTTCGATTCACCTGAATGAGCCGTTCGCCGTGTCGTATCTCCCTTGCCTCCCTTGGGGAGTCTCTGATCTGATTCCACCGAACACTGATCTGATTCCACCGAACACCTGACTTGACATTAAAGACTTTAAATCGAAGCCATTATATCTAGTGCCTGTCAGAGACTGTTCGCCATCCTTTGTTATCCACCAATGTCAGTAGAATACCTCGTGCTTCGTGCTATAAGTGTGTGCACTGTGCCCATTGAGTGGATCTAAATGGAAATGTGGAGAAACACTGGGACCTCAGCCATTTTGTTACATCCGTGAATGAGGCTAGTCACTGAGCTCATTAGTCAGATTCAGAACAACAGGACTTATTTACATTTCAACTCTGTGTTTGTGCTCCCTAAATATATGTATTTAGCACACAAATTCCCATATTGCTTTCTTTTAACTTGTAGTTTCTCCTCCCAAATCCAGTTCCTCTGTGATTTCATTACATGCTCTGCAAAAAGAGGCCATTGAACAAAATGGCCACTGCTTCCTTGTCTCTTTGAAGTGGTAATGAAGCAGCGAATGTGTGATTAATGCGAGATGGCTATCTGAGCCCGCTAGCCGGGCTGGCCCAGCGGTCTGCGCCGACGCCAGATGCCACGCGTGAGGCTAGCGGTGGAGATCCTGATCCTAACTGCTCCATTATTTATCTGGTTTGGGGAAGCCCAGCTCACCAAACAGGAAGAGGGGATTTTTAGTCCCGCTGTTGCAGGGCGGAGGTCTGAGAAAGAGAGACTTCCTCATGGGACAGGCCCCTCCTCCTCCTCCTCCCTCCCTCGGTCTCCCCGCCTTCCCTGGCCTGCGTGAGAGAGATGGGAGAGAGGGAGCGTGTTACTGGGTTACCCACATCTGTCTGTCAGTGGTGGGGATTCTCCTGCAGAAGTCTGGAGAACTTCTAAAACGGTGCGTCATGGCCAGGGGAGAGCAGCAGCGAGCTGTCCACACCGAGCTGTCCACACTTGAGCTGTCCACACTTGAGCCGTCCACGGCCACAGGCCCCCGGGACACACACGACCTCAGCACTGGTACAAACGCATCCTGGGTTCACACTCGGAGCAGTTCTGTGCGCAGAGGCTGTTTGTCCCCCAGGTTGTTGGTGCCCTCACGGTTCCTCACAGCTCCTCATCGTCGCCCTTGCACTTTCAGGACACCTTCCAGAACTCCATGCTGGACCAGAAGATCTGTGATGTGCTCTAGCACATCAGGATCCAACGAGCCCTTTGGAAGAGACCAAAAGCATCAACCAGACGCTGCATTTCTGACACGACTGCGTTCTGATGGAAGAAATCAACCTCGACCATTTTTGGCTTGTAATCATTTTAAATGACCAAGTCACATAGCCAGACAACAAAAGAGCAGCCCACTGATACCACAGCTCGATGGCTGGAATGGCTCTCTCTGCCTTTATTCCCCGTCTCTCCCTCCCCCTCATTGCCTCTTTCTTCCTCCCCATCTCCCCTCGTCCTGAATGAACTAGCCGGGTCTGTTAGCATCCATTTGAACCCCCCTCGCCGCTGCACTACACGGCTCCCTCCACTTAGCGTAATAATAACCAAAGTTAGCAGATTTACAGCGGCTCGGGTTACAACTCTGCGGTTGAAGGCGCGGAGCGGCGCGGCATTACCATTCTGACCGGCGCACCGTCCGTCCTTCATTTGATGTAACATCCTCCGACATATCGGGACTCGTTTTCTTTTTTTTTTTTTTGCCTCCAGACGTAAACAGCTGTGGCCTAGTTCTGTTTTTATTTCCCCTTCACTCCACATCCTGCCTTGTAAGGGTGTGTTATTCCTGGCATATAAGCTTGGACAGTGTGCTAGGTTGTCATAGCTTATGACCACCCAGTGGATGGGATTGTAGCCTTGGGATTAATATATGGAAAGGGGTCAATCCATGCCCAGGGGCAAGGCTCTAATGACTGGGAGAGGGGGAGTGGGCGGGGTGACTGTGTTTACATACCCACTCGCAGCGCTCCGCACGGCTACTGCTGTGCCAAGGTAAATGAGCAGTTGCTCATAAAATATGCGCATATTCATAGTGCTTCAGGGAACAAATAATGGGGCCAGTTGTAGGGGAAGAATTCAGACAAGTCATTTGCAGCCAGCATGCCAATTAAAGGCTTCGCATGTACAGTACACCTGTACACCGTTTGGCTCGGATGGAGACGATACCCACGTGGACGCACAATGACAGACACGAGTGTTAGTTAAGTGAGTAAGAGTGCTAAATAATGGCTTTGGACAATGGAGTAGTGATTCGCTCAGTGGACTAATACCAAGCGTGAAGGGGCTTGGCCTTGTGTTCAGATTAAGACCAGAATAAATTTTTTTTTTTTTTTTGTTTGTCCTCTTCACTTCGCACTACTGAAATGAACATGTGGGCAAAAACTTTTAGGCTGTGCCACATCTGCGGGCGCCTCGGGGGTCAGGGGTCAGTGCGCTGTTCTTCCAGACGCCTCCAGAGGGCACACCGCTCCTCTCCCCCACTTCCCGGACCTGCCTGCCGGGCTTCTCGGGCCGGGCCGGGCCCTCGCACGTCCGCCGGTCCTGACGCCTCTCGTGCCCGTGTGGAATGTGCGCTCGTGTGGCCGCCCGCATACCTTCCTATCGCAGCCTGCAGGTTACGACAGGTTTGGCCGAACCCCAACAAGCGCGCTGATAAGAACGGCGCTTGCAGCTGCGCAGAGGGCCGAGGTTCACGGACGCCGGGGGAACTGTACGTGCAGGTCCGTCTCCCTCCACCAAGGCTGCTGAAATGGTCCATGAGATGTAGGAAATTCTACGGACCTATTTAACTCATTTTTTTCGGCGTCAATTTCATGTCTGTGCATTTTGACAGTAGACATTACGAACATTCAGAACAAACAAAACTTCATCACCATCTCCACCTTCATCACCATCACCACCATCTTCTCCTTCTTCTGTTACAAGCCTCAGCCTCAGATATTCTTATTCACAGTTTCTGTGGTTCTCGTACACCTGGTGCCTTTTGTGCATTACAAATGCAACAAATTAGCAGTCCGAGCCGATCGCCACACGTCCACATTCCCATCATACACCTGGGCGGCATCATACTACCTGAATTACTTTGTCATGAAGTCGATGCTTATCAGAATCATGGCGCTAGTCGATGGATTTGTTATGGAGGAGGGGTTGAAATTCTGCTGTTATTTCCTTTAACTCTCCAGAAGTAATAAATAAATCCCTTTGACCTCTGTTCATATTGGTGGGGGGGGGGATGGGTGTAGAATTGGTCGTGCGGTTTGCCGCCTGAGGAGCCAGTACACCTAGGGCTTACTCTGTGATTACCCTGAATCCAGGACAAGTGCAGTAGACACAATTCCATGTATTTATTTGCTCTGGCTTCTGTGCCATATGGCAAGAACTGAACTGAAATCAGTTGTGGAGTTCTGTCTCTGTATATTGCAGCAAGAGGTTCCATTATAAACAGCTTCCTCATCAGTGCTGAAAGGAGTGCAGTTCTCCGGTAATCCCCGTCGTTACCTCACACGTGTCTGTCGGGTTATGGCGGAAGCCGCACCATATTCCAGACAGGTAGGAATTTAACTATAATGGCAGCTGGCTTGTGTGTGCATGTATGTGCGTGTGTGCGTGCGTGCATGGTGTGATTACGGAGATTTAGAGCCAGAGACATTGAGGATCGAGGTTTTGCGGCATTCCTGTCTGTCTCCGTAGCATAGTGAGGAATGAGAAAGGAATGGTGTCAGCTTTTACGCACAGTGCGTCATTAGCGATACCCTTCGCAGTCTGACTGACTAACCACATCAACAAAGGGACTGAATCCCTGAGAAACGAATCCACGCCTGCCTGGAAAAGCCTTCGTTTCTAAGTAATAATAATAGTAATAATAATAGTCTGGATAATACGTACTGAATCAGCCCTCCCGAGGTTAAAAAGAGGAGCATGCTTCAAGATCAAACAGGTCGTTTTTTTCTAGTGAATCAAATAAGATTTGGGATTGGCTGCTTTCTTATGTTTTGCATCTTGGACTTGACCAATCAGACGAAGAGCTTGTCATAGCTGGGACTTATTAAGCTCATCCATGGGTAACTAAGATATGTGACAAAATTTCCCAGGCAATACCAACAGTTTCACTAGGGTAGAGATCTTGTTTGAGTCTAGATATGATCTTAAAAGTGCTTTTTAATCTGGGTCTAGGATAAAGTGGTTCTAGAAAACCTTTTTTTAATCAAATCCTTACATGTCCTTGTCAGAGTGTGAGTGCTTCCATGTGGTTAAAGTTAAGCTGTCCCGAACCCCAGTGCGTTTCTCCTGCTCACCGTCTCGCTCTTGCAGGGCACCCCACTAACCTGTCAGCCCCGTGTCCTGATTACAGGACAGCCACGGCGCCTAATGACAGGACCTGCTCGGCCCGGCGGGCCCTTCCAGTGCCGGCAGGACTCTAATCGCCAAGCCAGGCACACGCACATGGTGTCATTAGCACCCCGCCCTCCGCCTGCCGAGATGCCAAGCCTATGATTTAACAGGCCAGATCAGAGAGAGGCAGTGGGGGTTGGGGGGGGTTTAGAGCAATGCCCTGGCCCCTCCCCCTCTCTCCTGGCCCCTCCCCCCTCTCTCCTTCCTCTGGATCAAAGCTCAAAGCTGGATGTGGAGACATGAAAAGAGGCTTTTTTTTCACGAGGGCTCTTTCTGTTCTTTTATTTTTTTTTCATTGTTAGTGGGACCTAATGTGAAAATCGAGTTTGAGTGTAGAAATGAAAGCTTGTGGTTGATGATATTTTCAGTTAACGAAGGGAGGTTTATAAAATCTTTTTTTCCTGTTTCCTATATAATGTAGCATTGACTTTACCTGCTAGTACCACCTGAACAACACACCAGTGAAATGGCTCCAGCAGAAGGCTATTGTTTAGTGTGGGGGCATGAGACCAAAGGTGAGAGGTCAAGCAAGTTCCAGTGTTTGACCGCGTCCGCTAAACACTGCGTGAGCAGACGAGCTGTGTTCTATAGGATGCTCTAGATATGCTTTAATATTAGGTCTGAATCACAGGAAATCATGAATAGAAGATAGAAAAACTAAATACAAACATTAAAGGGCCTGATGAGTTTTACACCACGTGTGCAGTTGCCCCTCAGGCCCCGTTCATGCTAATCAGGAGGAAATGTCTCCTGGCCGTGGTGCGTCGTCGGCGGGTCACCTCCGTGCTCACGCTCGAACGCCTGGGCAACCGTAGCCTGCAAGGCCTTCAGCGCGGCGGCGGCCTCCGTCATCGTGAATAAAAAAGCAGAGGACGTGTGCGAGGGAACTAGAGCAGGAGAATCGTGGTGAGCGGCGATGTTCGCGGCTGGGGGGTGGGTGGGTGGGGGGGTAGGTGGGGTGGTTGGGGGGGGTGGGTTTGAGCCATAGGGGCAGGAGCGTGAAACACGCTAATGCGATCTGACAGTTCTGGAGCAGCCAGAGGAGGGCTGGACATAAAACGGAGGAGAGGGAAATGTGTGGGGGGAGAGAGAGATGGGGAGGTTGGGCGTGCGTCGAGGACACAGCAGTATAACGCTTCATCTGCTCTGACCTTGTCTCTTATAAGTTTAGTCAAAAAAAGATCCACTCTTTAATGGTTTTTTGTTCATGCACAGAATTGGCATCAGTCAGTCCCATTCAGCAACTTCATACCCCCTCTCCCCCCCAGGTGTTCATACCCCGTCTCCCCCCGAGGTCTTTTGGTGAGCCAGAAGACATGTGATTTAGTTTCACTTTGGGCTGAAGAAGTGCAGACAAAACATGACCTGTCGATGTTGGTTTTATATGGACTTTTATAGTCACAATAATTAATATAATGAAACCATATTTTCCTAGGACGAAGCTTTATGCAAATGACAGCATGTTCCCTTAACCACCGCTGATTGTCCACTTTGACTTAGTTGCTCTAAGTCTCCAATCAGGTCTCCAAACTCCTAAACAATGGCTTGTGTCCTTTTCTCATGCTGCATGGATGCCTTTATATAAGCTATGGTGGAGATGAGGTGATGCGCAGGCGTGTCACTGCGGTGACGTCCGTCAGAAGAGCGTCACCTGCAAACGGAACGGCGTGCTCTGGTGTTCCGGCGCGGCTCACGGGTGCCTGAGCCAGATTTTACGGCGTGAGCATCGGGAGAAGGAAATTAGCACGCGTGGTGCACAGCTTCTTATCCACACCACATCCCTCGTGTCCGTGGCGCACGGAGAAACCGTCCGGAGTTTCCAGCGCAAAGGGGAAAGCGGAAGTGTGCGGACCCGCTTCCTGGCCGAGCACGTCACGGCTCTCCGGGAACGCTGGAATTTGCAGAATTCCCCAAACTGCAATGCAGCATGCAAAGGCCGTGTGCTGCAGGGGCTCCTGGAGACTCCGTCTAACCGGTTCCCTGCAGAGCACACGGGCTGCAGGCTTGTTACACTGTTACACTGCTACACTGAGGGTGTCCTGCATTAGGGCAACAGCGTCTCTGCAGACACAGCTAGGGCGTTTAGCTGGCTGCAACAGGGTTTTCTTTGGCCGTCGCTACACAGATCTGCCTTTGTTTCACCTTCAGCTGAACCGACGCTGTGTTTGCAAGTCACTTTCTGTATCCACATTTTTCCTCTTGGGTCGGTACTTTATCGTAGATGATATGGAATGTGAAGGAGAAGCATCCACCCATACACCTACACACACACACACCTACACACACACACACACACACACACACACGTATGCCTCATGAACTTTATTTCTTGAAAATTCTTTCTTTATAACTAATCACCTTGATCAATATTACACCAGTGTCGGTCAACATGGCCACTACCCACTGCTGGTGCTCTGCAACGTATTTCTGAGATACAGATACGCATCTCCACTTCCCTTTGTTTAGGTCTACGCATTTTCATGGTAGGCAAATGCCTGGGCCTCCTCCCAGTTCACTCAACCTGCCCATGTCCCGCAGAGTCCTGCAGAGACCTGCCCACGTCCCGCAGAGACCTGCCCACATCCCGCAGAGTCCTGCAGAGACCTGCCCACGTCCCGCAGAGACCTGCCCACAAACCCCGAGAGTCCTGCAGAGACCTGCCCACGTCCTGCAGAGACCTGCCAACATCCCGCAGAGACCTACCCACATCCCGCAGAGTCCTGCAGAGACCTGCCCACGTCCCGCAGAGACCTGCCCACAAACCCCGAGAGTCCTGCAGAGACCTGCCCACGTCCTGCAGAGACCTGCCAACATCCCGCAGAGACCTACCCACGTCCTGCAGAGACCTGCCCACATCCCGCAGAGGTCTGAATCCCCTTCCAAGCTGCGTCCTGACAGCAGGACGTTGCCAGTGCTGTGTGAAGACTTGGACATGGGGTCATGTTGCATGGTGTCTGTCTGCAGAACCGCAGTATGGGCCGCTGCCTTCTGCTTAGCCACGTGGCTCTGTTCTGTTGACATACAGGCTGTGAACTGTAAAAATTAAACAGAGATATGGTATGGCATGGTGCCTGTTATTGATGAAGCCTTTGTACTTCCATCACTGGGTTTATTTAGTAATAATTTGAAAATGTGTTTGGCGAAATGTTTGCTGCTTCATGCCTGATGTGCAGCTGTGCCGTGCCGTGCTGGTCTGGTCTGTAGATTAATGCCATGTCATATTATTTTGTTAAAATCACCTTCCCAAACCCAAAGAAAACTGAAGCGTGTAGTGACTCTAGTGGACCGGCTGCTGTCCACATATGAGAGACGTGTAGCGGACCAAAAGGTCCCACCCAGTGTGCCCAGTGCTCTCACGGTGCAGTCACAGACAGGCTGGCGTCATTTAGAGGGTGGTTCTGAGAACACTTATCTAAGTTAAAGATTGATCAGGGTTATATTAGTATCACAAACGCCAATATTGCACTAATAGGAAACAATGTATTGTGCAGCTTCGCTTCAGTAAGGGGAATTTCCTGATTGAGAAGCTGTGTTCCATTAGGAGCAGACTCCTGCAGCTCTGCCGTTGGAGCGCTACGAGGCGAGGTCTCTCGCCAGGGAGGGTGCGGGGGAGGGGCAGCGGAATGAACCCCGGACCTCGCAGCCAACCAGAACCGGCCATGACGACGGCCAGAGCCCACGCCGTGTGGCGCGGTGCTTTCCGGAATGCTCCGTGTGTGAGCGTGCCACTTCGGTTGGAGCGCGAGCCCTTTATGGGAACCCGCAACTTGTGAATCCGCACGTAAACAGGAGTGGACCGTGGGGAAATGCAGATTACGCGGGAGGGGTGGATTTGACTTCTGTAGCTCTTCATCCAGGTTAATCTCACGGAGTTAAATGTTTTAAAAAGGCTTTGAGAGTAAAAGAGTTGTTGTAATCTCAAACATCAGAGAGTCACGTCCTATGAGAGTGACTCAGCATAGTTCTAAATGTAGTTTTTCTGTTTGTTTGTGATGGTGATGATGGTGGTGATGGTTACAGGGCTGGTATCCTGTGTTTCAGGTGATTCATGTGTTGGGTGTGTGTTGGGTGTTTGGTGTCTCTGCTGAGTCACACACACACATGGTGTTAGCAGGTCGTGGGCATTGTGTTTTAAGATGGTTTTTATAACTTTGCCAAGGGACCCAATCCACACCACAAATACAGCAGCCTCAGTGGAGACCATAAATCCCTCACACTGCCCAACAAACACAGTACAGCGCTAATTTATAAGGTCTGTAGTACAGAAGAAATGGTCTTGTTTTCCATACTGTTTCAATGCTTATTTGTTATGTAAAGGTGAAATTCTTACAGTAAAGTAAAGTTCTGTGGGCAGGTCAGTTGGCTGGTCGTTGCTTTCCTCTGGCTTTGACGCGCCTTTTCTACTTTGCTGTAGTGTGGTGCTGCCCTCTGCTGGTTGAATTAATGCATTTCCATGTGTCTCCACACATGCTCACGCTGGAATGCTCAACACATGATCTGCTGGTTCACGATGGCCCTTCTCATCTGGAAGGAGACAAAACGTTGGTCAGTTTAGGGCAGTGGTTGGCCAAGTCCACGTTTTAGCCAAGTCAAATATTAGGAACATCAGGGTGTAGCATTCACACACACACACACACTTTCATTCATAATCATGCCGTATTGCTCTCTCACACATGACAAAAGGACGGTAGACCAACCGTGTGAAACCTGTTTATCTGTTGTTTCTCTCTCTCTCTCTCTCTCTCTCTTTCACTTTCTCTCTCTCTCTCTTTCACTTTTCACTTCCCTCTCTCCATTTCTGTCTCTCTCTCTCTCTCTCTCTCTCTCTCTCTCTCTGTCTCTCTGTGTTCTTCCCTCCCCCTCTTTACACCACCCTTAATATTGATTGCTGCAGCAATACCACGCCAGCTCCAGCAGCGTGTTGTAGCTCATCCACGTTGGCCGGCTTAAGTACGAGTGATCCTGTCCGGCCAGATCGTGTTCACACCCTCAGTTCCGCCCCACTCTCGTGTTCCCGCTTACGTCACAGCGGACGAACAGAGGCCACCACAGTGGGACAGGATTCACTGATTCATCTGTAACCCGAGTCCTGAAGAGTGATCAGCCTCTGTGGAAAATGTCATGTGTCGTCCACAGGAATGGACGTGACCTTTGACCTGACATCGCTCTGTGTTACTTCATGCCTGTGGGTATGGCTGTGTACTGTATACATAGCCAAGGTTTCACAGGTTCATATGAGGTCTTCTCTCTAACAATATCTGTGCTGTTATTTGTAATTTGTGTTGTTTTCATGACTCGCTGTAACTGGAGAGGTGCAGGTCACAGTGTGCAGTGTAGCTGGTTGTGTTTAGAAAAGAACCGGGCTTGTGTTGCATAGTTACACACGATTGTGCCTGTTGTAATGGCGCTTCAGTTGTGCAGGCTGTTACCCACAAAACCCGAAGCCCGTCTGCAGCCCGTCTGCGTCGGATCCGACCTACCGACTCCAGAACCTTCCCTTGTTAGCGAGTCCGAAGCCGCGACCCTCGGATGCGTGTGGGTAACCCAGCTGTCACCCTCACCCCAGGCAATCTCCACGGACCCTGCACGGCCCCTGCAAGCTGACAGGAAACGCACCATACCGCTGTCAGCTTTGACCCCGGGGTCACAGTGGCTGGTTATGCCACTCGTCCCAGGCGTACGCAGAAGGGCGCGTAGGCATAATCAAGGTCAAGGGTGACACAGGGGGCCCGTTCCCATTGGCTAATCTCGTCGCCATCAAGCTTGATCGCCTATTAGAGACGACAAGCCAAGGTCGTGATGTTTTACACCTCCGAGGTAGAGAGAACCTCTGCATCAGGGATCTTTTGTCTTTGGTGTACACATGTACACACACAAACACACACACACACACACACAGCTACATGGACAGTACTCTTTTAATTGTCATTATTTCAGTGTGTATTCCCATTGTTTTTTCAAGGCTAATATTGTAATTGAATTAATTCCTCAAACCAAGCTAATTTGTTTTAAACTTGTAAGAGGGCAATAAAATTTTTTTACCCATGATGAGGAGGAGTTCTGCACTTCTGGAAATGTAGATTTAAACACCATTTTGATGTAGATCGGGCATCAGGCATTTGTATATTGGTGTCTCCTCGCAGGGATTTTAGGACAACACACAAGGTCATATTGAAGAAACCTAATCCTTTGATTGGTCGAATGACCCCCGACAGCACAATGGGACTGTCAATCAGCTCTAAATATCATAAAGCAGTGTTGATCGTGCCATTGATTGCATTAATCCCTGTGGTTCACTTGGTCTCTTAGATATTCTCATACACCGGAAGCATATGGCTAAGGACCACAGTGGTGAACGTGTACGTGTGTGTGTGATGACTCCGCTGTGTCCGTCCTGTAAGAACCACCCTGTAGCTGTGAGGGTTGGGTTTGCTTCAGCACTGAGTGAAAGTTTCCAGCAAACACCGCAGAATTCTGTATTTTTGCAGAACGTCTGTATTTTTGCTTTGTCTTTGAACCGATTGATTTGTTTACTGTGTAACTGATGGTAAATGGTCAATTTTAAAAGCAGCGTCTCCAAATCTCCAGGACTGTCAAAGCAACCAGGGAGTCTCAGAAACGGCACCCACAATGCTCTGCACTGCTGTGCCATTTTTAGAAATACAACCGTCAGCCGTGCAGACTTTACAAACGCTGGAAACGTTGCTAATGAACTGAACGGATCTTCGTTTAAAAGCAGCGCTCACGTTGTGCAGCACGTTGGCGTCGGTGGTGAATTCAGCAGGTTGGGGAAAATGAAGATGACAGGACCTTCTCATGTTTGTTTTGGTGATTGAAGGTTCTTGTAAACCCCATGTTATTGGGGTATATATCCACACAAATATATATCCACACAAATATAT